>PVJC01025655.1:0-24581 GCA_004026665.1 Murina feae | reverse complement strand
CTTTTTGCTTCTCTGCTGAAGGAAACATTAGGTTTCAGTACTCTGTTACTGTATCTACACTTGGTTAGGTAAACATGTATTCTTTGTACTCTTATAGGTCTGTTATCTTCATTTTATGGAAGTAAATCAATAATGAAATAAATCTCCTTTACTTCATTTACCAACCTTTGGAATGTGCTTAACTGGCTGCATATATACAACATTTATTATGTTATAAAAGTGTCAGAACTCACACTACTGCATTATTTTAGGATTATATGACAAGCTCTTGGAAGAAAAGGTAGAAACTATTTTATAATTCTAAAGTGCTTCAAACTACATATTTCTTACAAGTTATTTGTAATATATTATTTTGATAATTACATTAGCTTCCTCTGACTTTTGAGGTAGATGATTCGGGTCTTACTATAGTAATATATAAAAAGAAATAAATATACCTCATGCAGACAAATGAAAGCTGGAGTTGTAGATAAATCAACAATCCGCTCATCTCGGATGTTAGTTGTGGGCACTAATGCATGAATAGGAACACTTTCATCCTTTTTCTCTTTTTCCTCTTCCTTTTCTTGTTCTGTGTCTGTGGTACTGTCTCCCATTTTCAAAATTCTAAAACAAAATCATGTCATATGCAGCTATTTAGGGATGTCTTCACTTATAAAGTAAAATGAATGAAAAATAATAAAAGCAAGCAAAACTCAACTGATTTAAGCTATTCTCCAATGGAACTATATAGATCAGGAAAGTTAGCTATTACATTCATGTTATTATAAAAGCCTGTTTGTTATAAAGGTACTCTTCATTGTTACACTCAAGTCAATAATTCTAATTTTAAAAAGTAGATTACTACTGCATTCACTGGTAAAAATACATATAACTAGAATGTAAGCTTCATGAGGGCAGAAACCTAATTTTGTTTACAGAGCATTGTCATAGGCATTCAATTACTATTCATTGATTGGGTAAATAAATAAGCCTTCAACCTTAAAATACAAAACAAAGTTTATTCAAAGTTTACGGGAAAGTAAAACCAACACCCTGGGATGCTCTACACTACCTAAGGCGTGCACTTGAACACCAGGTCACCAGGCTAAAAGCTCAGCACCCACACTTCCCGCTACCGCCACAGCTCAAGCCTATGCTTGTGTGCACTGCCACCTGGCCTACCTCTGCTGTTCAATTGTCTTATTAGACTTCACTAGCAAAGCATAAGCTCAAAAATAAAATCATTAAAATATCAAGATGGTGACACCAGAGCATGATAGTAAATGCAAGACCCTTCTAAGAGCAGGTCATACATGACTGCACAGGTCACACACCTATGAAGCCAGCTCTGTGTACTGGCCGTTGATTTGCTCATGTATTCAAGTGGACTCAGAGCAGTTTCTAAAAGGACCCCTGTCTTGGCCTGCAAGGTCTTTCTTGGCCCACTTTGGTGGCACTGGGATGGCTGCCCTTCCACGAGAGAGCTGGTAAGAGGCCTCCATTGCACAAGAGAATGTCAAGTTAATCATCTGCTCTTTTCATCTCTGAAATATATTACTTTACATGCAAAAGGAAGGTATACCTGCACTCTTCTCTTGCTAAAGAAGATAATTCCAACTGTCAGAATTTTTTCTTTTTAAAAAATTAAATTTGGGGCTGACATTGGTTAATAACATTATGTAAGTTTCAAGTGTACAGTACTATCTCAGCTGTAAACTGCATTGAGTGCTCACCATCCAAAGTCTAGTAGTCTCCATCTGTCACCATATATTTAACCAACTGTCATAACTTTAAGGTCTGGATCTTTCGTTGAACACATGTCATCTCTCATGTCCATCTTATCAGATTAGCTGTTCTGTGGTCAGAGGGATCTCCATTCTTTTAATATGGAAAGCCTATTCTCTAATATGAACTGAGAATGCCAGGTAGGCTCTGGTTCCTTAATTTATTTACCAAGTGGCCACAGGCATGTCGTTTATTCATTATGGCTTTCTTTCTAAAATGGGAGTAACAGTAATTTTTCTGCTTCATGAAGAATATATGCCAGTGATTTTCAACCTTTTTCATCTCATGGCACACATAAACTAATTATTAAAATTCTGCAGCACACCAGAAAGAATATTATATTTTTTTGCCAATCTAACAAACAACAACAACAAAAGATATACTTTTGATTCATTCACACCAGATGACTGTTGCCATTTTTTAAAATTTGACAGTCTAAGGGAAAAGAGGTCAGTGCCCCTGACTAAATAGTCAGATACTGCATGTTTTAAAAATTCTTGCGACACATCAGTTGAAAATCACTGACATATGCAGATTAAATGTGATAGTGCCTCTGGACTGCCAGCTTCCATTCTCTATTCCTAATTTTCTCCCATAGCTATAACTTATACATGCACTTGTTTTCCTCTGCCCACTACACAAATACGTCATAGGTGGCAGCACATACTTCTATCAGAAGGCACTAAATGTCAGGTTGTCTTAATGTGATATTAATAGATATTGATATCACTTGGACTTTCCCTTCTTTAACACACATATATTTTTTTTCAATGACATAAAGCAGTTTTTAAAAAGAAACTATTATTATTAAGGCATCATAACACTTTACATTTGGTAAGTAATCACAGTTTATTGTTTAAATCTTCAGGGAGAGAAAAACTGTCTGGTTATATATCTAGATTTGTTTGTGTTTAATATGCTAAAGTTTGTATGTTCAATTACATAATGACTATCCCAGAAATATATTTCCTTCAGGATATTAGACCATGCCTGTTATTTTTAGTTTTTTCTTTAAGTGTAAACAAAAGCTGCAAAATAGTATAATGAATCCTCACGTACTCATCAACCAGCTTCAACAAATAACAATTTATAAGCAATTTTGTTTTATCTAAACCCTTGTACTTGTCCTCTCTACTCTCATTATTTTGAAGCAAAACCTAGGTACATAGATATAATATATCCTGAAGAACTCCATAATAATATACAGAGATAGTCCTCATTCTATTTCACACCTGCATAGCACCCTGTTGCAGGGATGCACCACAAGTTATTTAAACAACTCCCAAGTTATTTAAACAACTCTGCTGTTATAGTCTTTCAAAGTACAGTTCATTTATTTATTTTTAAATATTTTTTAAAGGCTCTTAGAATCTTTGTAATCAAGATGGCATTAACTTTGAAAACTGAAGTTAAGGCAACCTACTTAAAGCACTGCACTTTAAATATGATACAATTTACCTAGGCAACAAAAGACAGATATTATATTGAATGTGTGCAAATCTTCATTCTGCTGAAATTTCAATCTTCTATTATCTCAAAAACATTCTAAATATTTTAAAAGAGGTAAAACTTTTATTTTACATAGGGAAGCAACTAAAAGACACTATGACCGAGTTCTGATAGACATTATCAAACTAACCCTTAGAAAAGAAATACAATAGAGGCAAATATAAAGTGTTTTGGCTTAAAACCTAAAACACTAATTAATCTAATTAAATATAGGATGGAAAGGGCTGAAGTAGATACCAAAGTTTAATAGATAAAACAAATAGTCAAGGTTTCACTAATATAGGATTGCAAAGCCCATTGTATTACTATTACCATGCTGTAGGCAATATTATTGACAGCTGTAAATGAAACAATAGAATAAAGTATATTCTTAGTTTATAGTGATATAAACAAGAAAATACTTTTTAAATATCTTAAATTTGTATAGGAAGAACTACATAGCTATCAATTATGGTAATTTTAGCGATAGCTCCATAATAAGCCAATTAAACAACTATTAATCAAATTTTCTGAGGACCAAGAGTTTACAAAGATACAATAGATTTACAATCTAAAGAGGAAACAAGGTAGGGAAATAACTAGCTCTGTATCAGACAAGGTAATCCTATATAATAAAGGTTAGTATGCAAATTGTCTCCTCGCCTGGGAGTTCAAAGGGGAGTTTGATCATGGGGTGGGGCCGGCCTGCCAATCACCCACAACTCCTCTTCCCCTCACCAGCCCCACCGGTGCACGAATTCACACACTGGACCTATATAATAAAAAGGTAATATGCAAATGGATCCTAACAGCAGAAAGACTGGGAATGACAGGTCACTATGATACACACTGACCACCAAGGAGCAGACCTTCAATGTAGGATCTGCCCCCTGGTGGTCAGTGCACTCCCATAGGGGGAGCTCTGCTCAGCCACAAGCCAGGCTGCCAGCTGCCAGCATAGCGGTGGTGGTGGGAGACTCTCCCACCTCCTCAGCAGCGCTAAGGATGTCTGACTGCAGCTTAGGCCTGCTCCCCACTGGCAAGTGGACATCCCCTGAGTGCTCCCGGGCTGCCAGAGGGATGTCTGATTGCCAACTTAGGCCTGATCCCTGGGGGAGCGGGCCTAAGCCAGCAGGTGGACATCCCCCGAGGGTTTCCAGAGTGTGAGGAGGCACAGGCCAGGCTAAGGGACCCCCCTGAGTGCACAAATTTTTGTGCACTGGGCCGCTAGTGTACAATAAGCCTGAATAAAAAGCAACATTCTCAGGAAGGTAGACAAGGCTTAAAAACCTATACCTATGTTTTGCTAGTAGCCTGGAATTTAGATTTTAATCTATAGATATTGGAAGCAATATATTTTTTTTAGAAAGGAGTTATCTGAGTTTGTAAAGATGTTGGTGACAGTGAGAAGAATGGCTTGGAAAGGATATGAATTTGGAGTCAAGAGGACAATTTAGAGGCTGTGTACCAGCCACTGTACTATGGGTAGGAAACAGATTTAGTGGTGAACAAAACCAGACAAGGTCCCTGACCTCAAGGGGGCTCACAGACTGGTGGGCAAGACAGAAATTAATCAAGGAATCACAAAGTTATGTAGACCTATATAAAGTCTACAAAGATATGCAGCTGATAGTTCAATTTTTAAAATGAAACGTATTTTAATAAACACTGCCTTTATACTTATTCTAAGTGTGTGTATACATTTTTGGGGAATATATATGTAACTGAAATAGGTGCTATAGAAGGTTGGACCAGAGAAGTCGGGTGCTGTATACTGCACACCTCCAGTGGGTACCATTTGCAAAGCAAGTTCTGCAGTGAAGCAGCCCTGATAGGAAGGTTCGATGATGAGAGTCCAAGCAAAGGTAGTCTGTGCTATAGGAGTTCAAAGAAGAGAGGATGGTGGTTCGGTGAGGCTTTCTAAAAGGAAGAGTGCATGTGCCGAGCATTGGCAGAGAAAAGCAAAAGGCCAGTGAAGGAGAAAGGAAGGTAAAATAAAGCTTTAGTCTATTACAGAAGAACACTGAACCCTCTATTACTCAAACTTCATCTCAAAGTTAAAAAAAAACATGGTAAAGCCAAATAGGAAGCTTCACAAAGAAATATTAAGCAATGAACACTGCAGGATATGACTTGTTTTGTAAAACACACCACGACTTCCTCTTCTCTAACTCTAAAGAGGAGATGCATCATTTTGTTTTGATTTTGAACTCTTAAGGAAATTTTTCTTGATAGTTACACGGAGCACATGCAAAAACCGAACACCCATGCATCAGGGCATGGGGCAGGGTACACAAATGATGTGGCCTTTTTAAGGTAAAATGGCAATGCGTGCTTCAAGAAAGATGCAGCAGGAAACCTCTCTATCTTTCTATATTACTTGTCATGAAACAAGCACAAGCTTTTCTCATTTTAGAAAAGCAGGAAATCATGTAAAGTCAAACATGAACCTGACTTCTCTCACATGGAACCTGAGCATTCTTTCTCATAATTTAGCTCTTCTGACTGCCTGGAAACATGATCACCTTCTCCTTTTCCATGCTGCCCATTGCTATAGGTTGGTTATATAACTGTTTCTATGTAATTCAAAGCCAGACCTGTTGGAGGAAGGGAGAAGTCTGGGACGCTGATATTTTGTTGTTGTTTCAGTTCCCTATTTTTATTTAAAAAGCATAGACATGTTGCCCTGGCCGGGTGGCTCAGTTGGTTGGAGCATCGTCCCATATATGAAAAAAGGTTGTAGTTTTCATTCATACGTACTTGATTGTGGGTTCAATCCCTGGTCTAGGCATGCGGGAGGCAACTGATTGATGTTTCTCTCTCACATCGATTTCCTCTCTCTCTGTAATCAATAAAAACATATCCTTGGGTGATGATTAAAAAAACAACAGAGATCAAAAGAGGGCTATAAAAATTGTGGTATATTTAAATTTGTGTGACAAGTTCCTCTCAATCCTGTTACTGTATATCTGTGAATATATATCTATATATATTTATATATATAGATATATATTCATTTTTGGACATAATGTTAAAATATAAAGACCTTTTCTGAAAGGCCTCTGGTCCATGGTATGTGAGGCTTAAAATATTGGGTAGCCAATTAGATACACAGACTATAGTTACCTCAGATCCATTTAATCCAATGACAACAAAATACATAAGATACTATCAACTTGGCAGTTCTAAATGTAACATATATAATTATTGCACTTATTCCTGTCTAGATCTTTTATTCTATGTCCTGTTTTATAATACCCATTATTACTATACCTATACAAGATTAGACTTGAAACATTTTTTTTAAAGTATAAATAAATACAGTTTCAGGTCATGTTTTAAAAAATCTGGGGTAGAGATTTCTGCTCAAGATGAAAAAGTAGGTAAACGTTGTGCTTACTTCTTCCCATGACCGCCTCAAAATTACAACTAAATTATAGAACAACCATCCCGAAGAACCACCTGAAAACTATTGGAACAAAACTTGTACAACTAAGGATATAAGAAGCCACACTGAGACTGGTAAGGGGGGGTGGAGACACGGAAGGAGATGGCCCCAGGTTGCATGTAGCAGTTAAGAACAGGAAGGCATATCTCAGCTGTGGAGGTCCTCCAAGAGGAGTGAGGGGTTCCAGTCTGGACCCAGCTTGGACCACCAGTTCCAGGAAGAGGATTTCCCACAACATCTGGCTATGAAAATCAGTTGGGATTCTGTCTGAGTGAGACAGAGGGCTGCTGGAGACCCAGGAATCCTCAAAGTGCCCATACACAGACTCACTCACTCACAAACACTCCCCCTAAGCTCCAGCAAAGGGACAGCAGGGACATATGGGAAGGAACTGAATTGTCTGGCTTCCAGGTAAGGGTTGGAAGAATTAAAGTGCTTGCAGGTGCCACTGCTCTTTTGTTGAGCCTTCTCCCCACACAGCCAGAAGGCACAGGTGGGCACACCGTCTGAGTTTCTGATAGCCAGGCTAACACAGCTCTTGACCCACCCTGCTGATTCTCTGAGACTCCGACCGGCCAGAACTTCTTTTAGAGGCTAGTGCACACAAGCTGCCTTCCAAGGTCCACACTACAGACTTTCCTAAAATCTCTCCAAGGTCCACAAACCCCAAATGAGCAGTGGCTGGCCTCAGCGTGTCCTGTACCTCTTGCTAAGCATCCTGAGTCCGGCACTTGTGGCAGCCAGCCTTGGTTCTCAGCATAACCACTCCCACATGGCTCTAAGCCCAGCATAATCAGCTACCAACTGAAGATCACTTTGTAGCTTGCACCTACAGGTGGCCTCAGGCCAGACATGAGTAGTGGCTGAGGTTGGCCTGCACTAGAGCCCCTCCCAAGCAGCCCTAGTCCAACACATCTGGGGGATGGCTTCAAACCATACCAGAGCATGTGGACCCAATTAGGACCACAGATGACACAACCCAACTCAGCAGGCACCTGAACCCCACTAAAGGAAATCCTCTCCATGGGGTCAGCTCTCACATCACAGCTTGCCTACTGTAGTCACAGACAGCCCTCCCAGTCAATTAGCCTGATATGCCAACAGCAATCAATAGCAGAGCGCACATAGTCCACACAAGGGGACACCCCTGGAGCATCTGGCTCAAGTGAGGGAGATTGATCCCTCACTGGGCCCCACAGGGCTTGCTACATAATTCCACTCTGACAAGATGAAGAGAAGTAACAGATCTTATACATAGAGACAAACACAAGGAGGCAGCCAAAGTGATGAAAGGAAGAAACATATTCCAAAGGAAAGAACAGGATAAAACTAAAAAAAAGACTAAGCAAAATTGAGGCAAACAATTTACCAGATGCAGTTTAAAACACTGGTTGTAATGACGCTCAATGAACTTAGGGGAAGCATAATAATATCAGTGAGAACTTCAACAAAGAGATAGAAAAAAATAAAAAAGGAGATCGAAACCACAGAAAAAAACCAGTCAGAAATGAAGAATATAATAACTGAAATGAAGAACACATTTGATAGGCTCTATAGCTGATGAGATGAAGCAGAGGATCGAATAGGTGATTTGGTAGACAAGACGGTGGAAAACACTCAACCGAAACAAGAAAAAGAAAAAAATCCAAAAAAATGAGGATAGTGTAAGGGACCTCTGGGACAACAGCAAGTGTAACAACACTTGCATCATAGGGGTAATAGAAAAAGAAGAGAGCAAGGGATTGAGAACCTATTTGAAAAAATAATAACTGAATACTGCCCTAACTTGGTGAAGGAAATAGTTATACAAGTCCAGAAAGCTCAGAGAGTTCCAAATAAGATGAATTCAAAGAGGCCCACACCAAGACATCATAACTAAAATGCCAAAGGTTAAAGACAAAAAGAACTTTACAAACAGCATAAGAAAAGCAGTTATTTACAAGGGAGCTCCCATAAGACTATTAGCTTATCTCTTACCAGAAAGTTTGCAGGCCAGAGGGATTGGCACAAAAATATTCAAAGTGATGAAAAGCAAGGACCTATATAACCAAGATTACTCTACCAGCAAGGCTATCGTTTAAAATTAAAGGAGAAAAGTAAAGCGTTTCCCAGACAAAAAAAAAGCTAAAGGCGTTCATCACCACCAAACCAGTATCACAAAAAATATTAAAGGCACTTCTTTAAGAAGAAAGGGAAAAATAAAAAATATGAATAAGAAAATATTGCAAAGAAATTCTCATTGATAAATGCAAACATAATAAAAGCAGTGAGTAAATCAACCAACACTAATGCTATTACAAAGCTTAACAGGCAAAAGTAGGAAGATCATGTAAATTATAATAGTAAATTAAGGGATACACACACACAAAAGTAAAAAAATAATAAGAAAAAACATAAATGTGTATGTGTGTGTAGGGGGGGTGAGTAAAAATGGTAGTGATTGTAGAATGTGTTTGAACTTAAGTGACCCTCAACTTAAAATAGATTGCTATAAACATAGCTTGATATATATGAAGCACAAACTGAAAGTGATATCTACAAGTGATATACAAAAAATGAAGAGGATGGAATCTAAGCACAACACTAGAGAAAATCATCAACATATAAGAGAGCAAGAGAATAAGAAAGGAATGGAGAAGAACTACATAAACAAGCAAAAAAACAACAAAATGGCCATGACTACATACCTATTAATAATTACTTTAATTGTAAATGGATTAAATGCTCCCATCAAAAGATAAATGGATAAAGAAGTGGTACTCGTATGCAAAGGAATATAACTCAGCCATAAAAAAGAATAGAGTATTACCATTTGTGACAACATAATTGGACCAAGAGGATATTGAGCTAAGTGAAGTAGATTGGACAGATAAAGATGAATACCATGCGATTTCACTTATACGTAGAATCTAAAAAACAAACGAATAAACAAGACAGAAACAAACTGACAGATAGATAGAACAAACTGATTGTTGCCAGATGGGAAGGGGGTTAGGAACCTGGATAAAAAAGGTGAAGGGATTAAGAAGTATAAATTGGCAGTTACAAAATAGCCACCAGGATATAAAGTACAGATGAGAGAAGATAGTCAATAATATTTTAATAACTATACCATACGTGGGATTAAGTGGGTGCAAGACTTAGAGGGGGATCACTTTGTAAGCTACATAAATGTCTAACCACTATGCTTACACCTAAAGCTAATATAATATTGAATGTCAACTGTAATTGAAAAAAATAAATATTTAGGAAAAAAGAAAGTAGGTAGAAAACTTTGTTATTCAAAGACTTAACAAATCAAACCACAACTTCCTTCTGTTTATTTTTTTTTTAAAGAAAAACCCCTCTTTAAAAAAATCCCCACAAAAAAACCATTCTGGCACAGAAAAAAATAAAACTATTGCAGTAAGTATGTGCAAATAAATTTGCCTCATAATTGAAGTGTCAAAGTAACCATGTGGTTTGGAATACCTGTAATTAAAACTATATACATACAAATTAAAGAAAACAAAACTCTTGCAAATAAGCTCCATATCTAGGCTTTAAAGTAAATGTTCACAGTATTATACAATTAAATTATATAATTGCCCATGATCATGGAGAAGTCTAATAACCGTCTTAGATAAAGTAATAAGCTCCCTGTCTGGGATGAAAGGATGCTGAAAGAGTTAGGCCTCTTCTCCCTCCCTCTGCATCCCTTTGCCTACTCTCACCCCACCCCAAACATAGACCTTCTTGTATTTTCTCCTCTTTCTTCTTGAAATCTACGCATCCCAAAGGGACTCTATATTATTCATTTTTGAGTGGGTGTAACATATAGGATCATGATGGGAAACCTCATCCATATGAAAGAACTATCATGGAAACAGACATGATTTTTGTCTTTAACATATCCTCCTGATTAGCATGCAGAAACTCCTGTCTATTGGTTGCTCACCCCTGTACCTGACAATGACATTTGCATAGCTCTTCACAATTCAAACGCTTTCCCTCACATTATTTCACTTAATCCTTACAACACCAAGTTCCATAAGAACTAATTATGTTGATTTTAAGGAGGAGAAAATTGAAGGTCAGAGAATATAAATAATGTGCCCAAGATCTCATGACTATAAATGGCAGTATTTACTCAAATTCACATCCACTGGCTCCAAATTCCTTACCCTTTTCTATCACACCAAACAGCACTCTTACCACGGCCTTAGCAAAGCCCTTTCCTCTTGGTCTCCGTAATGGAAAGCAGAGTCAAGAATACAGGCAAAAATCAATAAAATAAATTAAAAAAAAAAAAAAAAAGAATACAGGCAGGCTGATGGCATTTAACTTCTGTCTCTGCAAAGATATAAAAAACTAGGACCCCTTCAGCAAAGAGCAGGTCAACACTGTGTAAACCAATTAAAGACAAAGTAGTTATTGTAGAGCATAATTAGGCAGTTCATGAGGTGATAAGGCTGAGCTGTGCAAAAACAATGGGCCGCTACAAGAACTTGTTGCTATAGTTACAAACCAAAGGAAAGCCTTCGCAAAACTGTGGCAAGAAACACTGGTTTCATATCTGCAATAATTTATAGTCATTCTGCAAGTCCGTGCAGGCTTCAGAAATTCAAAGGGGGCATAAGAGGTCCTATCAGTTCTCGTAGTAGCTTCCAGATAATTCAGCAGTGAGCAGAAATTGAGTTCCAAATCCTGTGGGAGGCTTGGAATGCCCAAGCAGCTCTGAAGCTGAGAGCCTTGCAGAGGGCTATACTAGGAAGGAGAGATTCTACCAGTCCCATCATGCTTGCGTGTCATCAAGAATCCGCACAGGGCAGACCATTCCTTACTGCTGTTAGAAGGATGTGCATGTTTTTCAAATTCCACCGTCTTTGCTTGAATCTTTAAAAAATTATATTACAAAGCACATGTATAAAATTTCCATATAGACTATGTATCCTACCTAATTAAGGTACACAGAGCCTTGCAAACCTGCTCTTTCATACCCTAGTTAGTAAAAACTGTGGGTCTAGATGGGTTTGTTTTCTTAGCAAAGAATTTTCATGCAATATGGGTTATCACTGCTTTAATCTGCAACAGCCTGGGTTCCTTCTTTCCTTCCCTCCCTCTCCTTCCCTCCTTCTTCTCATACTACTTCATCTAAGACAGCTATCAGAGGTTTTCACTTAGCCTACCAGGATGACGGCGTGAACTAAAGGAAGTAACTATTTTGAAGTTCATCAATCCAGGCTTCAATTTCATTCCTCTCTTTCCTGGGTGACCTTGGGCAAGATAGACAACCTCCAAGTGGCTGTTCCCTTACATACGCGATGATTGGAAAGTTGTGAAGATTAAGTGGGACAATGCATGTGACGTCTCCGGCCAGAGCCCAGCCTGTGGGTCCTCAGTAAATGTTAGCTCCCTACGACACTGCCTGGTTCTCTTGCTTTCACGTATAATATGCCTAAAATTTCTTATTTTGATAGGGAACCAAGAAATAGAGGTCAGTTTGGGAATGTGGAAAAGGTGAGCCGAGTTCCCTTCAGCAGGAATTCGTCCCAGAGCACTCCTTAGGATTTGGTGTGAGAGTCCTGGTAAACTCAATCTTCAAATCCCACTGTGAGACGTGTAAATCTAGGATAAGAAAGACTCTAGGACACCGGGTGCCGGAGAGGGAGAAAGGAAGAAACACATTATTTTTAAAAGTCCTTACAATAACATGTGTCAAATCCAAGGATGGGCAGAGCCAGCTTTAGATAATGAAGTAAAGCAGACGAAGTTCCCCTCTCCCACGTTTGGAAATTTCACAGTCTTCTCTTCTCATTGCATAAGCATTTCCTGTTCTCAGGCTTCCCCTGGCCTTAGGCAGATCTCCACCTTAGTCTTCCTCAGCCTGGGCAGCTTCCCTTACTCAATTTCTTTCCTTCCTCTACAGGCAAAGATTCTGACGTTCATTAATTATAAGGCTTCAAGAATATTTACCGAGCCAATCTACCCATTTTACACTGGAAGATGAAATAATAAATAAAAATAGGTAAAAAACCAAAACAAAACAAAACACTTTTCTCTGAGTTGGGGAACATGGAGAATTGGCAAGAAAACAAGTTGACATGAGCCCTGAGGTTACCTGTACGCCCAGGACCAGGCTCAGGAAGTGAAAGAGTGGAACTGGGATCATCAAGAACATCAGAGGGATCATGTGCCTCCTTTCTCAACTGGGACTTGGGGAAAGGCGGGGGGAGTGGCCCTCACTCCAGAGCCACACAGCTCAGCCTGTCTTGGATTCGGCCCAGACCTCGGCAGGGCGGAGCCACCAGGAATCAGTAGGATGGGGCTGCTGGGACCCTGCTAAGAGGAGCTAACATAGCTCCAGTGAGGGGGCGGCACAATCAGGTTCAAGGGAAAATGGGATTAATGGGCCCTGTCCCAAAGCCACACAACTCGGTCACTGACACCCCTGAGTCTGCCTGGACCTCTATATCCTGTCACAGGCAGCTAATTCCTCAAAAGGGCACGAGCTCCACTGGGTGGGGTGACAGGGAGTCCAGAGAGTGGGGCTATTTGATTCCCCCATAAGGAGGGGAGGGCTCCATCCAAAGAGAGTGTCTGTGGTGTGGGAGAGAGACTCAGCATTGGCAGCTGTCCCTTCAGCTCCATCCCCAGAGACACACCCCAGGGTCTCCTCATGGGCCTCTAGTCCATTTTGCCCTCCCTCCGCTAGAGCCCAGAGTGAATGGCTGCAGATGAGATTTTGTACTTTGGCCCTGTGTCTCTATCGGGCGCCTGTTGAAATTTTGACTGAGCAATGAATTAATATTTCAGTGTGGGGTGCTATGCCATCTTAATATTGAGTCTTATTTTCCTTGCATAGGGTATTTCTCCCCACTAACTTAGGTCTTCTGCAATTTCTGTCAGCAATGTTTTATGATTTTCAGGAAATGGGTCTTGTATATATTTTACTCAATTTATTCCTGTGTATTCGCATTTTATATATTATTGTAAATGGTATTGTTTTTAAATTTCAATTTCCAAATACCATTATAAGTCCTTCAAAATAAAGTTGAGTTTTGTTACTGACCTTGTACCTTGTAACATTGTGAAACCTTTTTATTAATTCAGTAGTTTGTATAATACTCCTTAGAATTTTCTACTTATATGATCATGTTTTCTGAAAATAAAAATAAATGTAAAAGTAATTAAAAAATGTGAATGGATTAAATTTACCTGCTGAGACCGATTCTCAAATTGGATTTAAAATATCAAGCTTTATTCTGTTTATAGGAGACAAGTTCCAAATATAATGTCACAGGTTTGAAATAAAAGAATGAGAATATTATTAGATAACTAGAAGCCCATTGCAGGAAGATTCCTGCAAGAATAGGGCTTCCTGAGCCGGAGCGAAGCAGAGAAAGGAGCGAAGCCTGCCGAGAAGGCTTCCTCCCATCTCCGCTGCCTCGCTTCCTCCTGTCTCTGCTGCCTCGCTTCCTCTCATCTCCACTGCCTCGATCCCTCCCTTCTCTGCTGCTTGGCTCCCTTCTGCAGCACTTGGCTTCCTTCTAGGCTGTCTTCAGTCTGCTCCACGCCTGTGTATACAAATTAACCGCCATCTTGGCCGGGTTAATTTGCATATAGTTGCTCTGATTGGATGATGGGTGTGGCTTGGATGATGGGCGTGGCTTAAGTGTCAGAGCGATGGTTAAATTGTATATTACTCTTTTATTAGGTTATATAATATACATCAAGACAGAACACAATACTAGAGATAAAGAATGTCATTATTTAATGATAAAAAGTGTTATCAGGAAACAATAATAATCATGATTCTATACATATCTAACATAGCCTCAAAATATATAGAATATAAATGCAATTTCTACTTGAAGGTTATATCAATGCTACTACTGTGATTGGTTGAAATACTATTGCTACCTTGTAGAAACTGAATGAAACATTAGCACTACAAGAACTCTAGTCTGAAGGAAGCTTTTAAATTTATCGCAACACTGTGGTTACAATAAATACTATCTTTTAAAAAAAATCATCACTGGATTATTTTTTTATTTTATTGATTTTTTTTTTTTAAAGAAAGAGAAGAAGTGGGGGAGAGAGCGAGAGACAGAGAGAAACATCCATTGGTTGCCTCAACCAAGGATCAAACCTGAAACCTAGGTATGCACCCTGACTGTGAATCGAACTCACAATCTTTTGGTGTATGGATGACATTCCAACCAACTGAGTCAGTTGGCCAGGGTGCAATAAATACTATCTTACACACACACACACACACACACAAATATATATATTGCTTTAATGTATAAAGTACTACATCCCTCTACCTCAAGAATTTTCCTGAGATATTTGTAACCTAGGTAACTGTTCAAGGTATTTAAAGTGAGAAAATTTGACTACATTAAGTAACAAAGTTTTTTCCTGCACATCTCTTCATGGTTACAAATAACATGCAAATTTCAAATGGGGACTACCTACCTATTCATTAAATATTTCTTAATACTGTTAGGTAGTAGTTCAGATTATTGAGTTTATTAAGATTTCACAAAAAGTCATAAGATACATTTATCTTTAAAGTTTATAATTAAGAAAGTTAGCGAATTCCTAGTGCTTCCCTTACTTGAAGCCGAATTCTATAATCCTTGTTTAGGTTACATTTTTCTGAAAATTCTCTCATGCCCTCTGCTGTTCACTTACTGAATATAAATTATTAAATAAAGTACAATAGCCATGGGCATTTACATATTGAGTCACTCTTAGCCAGCAATACATACTAAGAAATTAGTTAAATATTTTAAATTAAAAATATAAATGTTTCCTGATGAAAATACACACACAAAAAAAATGAAGAAATAATTCATTATCTCACTACTTAGAGATAATAATGGTTATCAAGTTGTGTATTTTCTTTTGGAATTGTTTCTATGGAATGTATTTTTAAATATAATTTTATGTTAAAATACCATCATTGTTATTACAAAATTGGGATCATATTAGACATACAATTTGGCATTCTACCCCTTTCACTTCTAACCCTGTGGAGATGGGGTGTGTCAGCCTCTTGGGGTTCCATACCAATCCATACCAAGAGGGTGATGTGCCCCATCTCTACAGGGGCCATATACACACCAAGAGGGTGAGATGCCCCATTTCCACAGGAATAGAAGTCCCTGCTCTCAGGACCCACCTAGACCTAACACTACATATCTGTTCACTTTGGCTGTTTATCTGTATCCTGTATCATATCCCCTAATCAACTGGTAAATGTAAGTTAAGTGTTTCTGTGAGTTCTGTGAGCCACTCTAGCAAATTAATCTAACTTGAGGGGAGGGTCAAGGGAATCTCCAATTTGTAGCCAAATCAGACAGAAGTTGTGGGTAACCAAGGGACCTACAATTTGTGATTGGCATCTGACGTGGGTGCAAGCAGTCATGTGGGACTGAGCCCTTAACCTGTGGGATTTGACATTGTCTCCAGGTAGGTAGTCTCTCAGTTGAGTTAATTGAAGGACACTCAGCTGGTGTCACAGAGAATTGCTTGTTATGGGGAGAAGCCCCACACATTTGGTGACCAGAGTGTCAGAAGTGAAGTGTTGTGAGTGTGGTAGTAGTGTGAGGGTAAAGGGGACACACACAGAAGGAAAACTGTAGATTTTCCCTTTACATTTATAGTATGGAAAATTTGCCATATTTTGAATAGTCTTCAATTGGTTACCCACAACTTCTGTCTGATTTGGCTACAAATAGTCTTCAAAATATAATTTTAAATTATTGCATAATATTCCAGATACATACTAATTTCTCTAACACCCTCCTATTTTTGAACATTTAAGTTGCTTTAACTCTTTTTTAAAAAAATATATTTTATTGATTTTTCACAGAGAGGAAGAGAGAGGAATAGAGAGCTAGAAACATTGATCAGCTGCCTCCTGCACACTCCCCACTGGGGATGTGCCTGCAACCAAGGTACATGCCCTTGACCGGAATCGAACCTGGGACCCTTGAGTCCGCAGGCTGACGCTCTATCCACGAAGCCAAACCGGCTAGGGCAAAGTTGCTTTAACTCTTTACTACCTACCATAAGTAACCCAGCAAAACAAAATTCCTTGAACATAAGTTTTTTTTAATATCCCTAACTTTATGCTTACATTACATTCTCAAAAGCCCAATATCTAGGTCACAGATACACATATTTTAAGGTGCTTTATGTATGATGCTAAACTGGCCCCTAGAAATGTTGTAATAACTTACATCCCCACCAATAGTATATGTTCATGACCACAGGAACAGCTTTTTAAAAACTGAAGATGTAAAAATATCTTACAAGTAAATTCAAAATAAGGGGGGACATTTATATATGATTCTCCACTCACTTGATGAATATTTTTTTTCAAAGGTGTCAGGAAGATCTTTTGATAAAGTGGTAAAAGGGCCAGATCCTTTAACTGTTTAATCTTAAACTTTCTGAATTTGTTTTCTCATCTCTAATGTGAGGATAATAATACTTGCCCTGCTAAACACAATGTTTTGTGAGGTTACCCTGAGATGATACATGTGTACATGCTCTGAAAACCATGTCATACAGATAGAAGGTAGTATTTTTATTAGTCATTATTAACATTCAGCCAGATTTGATGTATAAATCATTAGACTTTTTAAAGTACTAATAACATCTAATCTAATAAAAGAGTAATAGGCAAATTGACCATCGCTCCGTTACATCCACAAGCTACGCCCACAAGCCATGCCCGCCAACCAATCAGGAGCAGATATGCAAATTAACTCAACTAAGATGGCAGCGACCACGGAGCTGGAGTTGCCCTGAGCAATGGAGAAAGCCAGGGCCCTGCAGGCCCTAAGCTCTACTCAAGGCTACAAAGTTTCTATTATAGAAGATAAACCCCAGATTCCTGCCAGGCTGGGGCCTTCGGTTGCCAGGGGCAACTCAGGCTTGGAAGGGGGACCAAGGCAACAAAGCTTCAATTATAGAAATTAAATAAATCCCAGATACCTGCTTCCAGTCAGGCACCCCAGTAGGGACCCGAACCCTGAAGGGGCTGTGGGCAGCCTGAAACGGCCTTCTGACCCCTCACCCAGGCTGGCCAGGCACCCCAGTAGGGACTCAAACCTTGAAGGGGCTGTGGGCAGCCTGAAACAGCTATCAGCCCCTCACCCAGGCTGGCCAGGCACGCCAGCAGGTGGACATCCCCCGAGGGGTCCCAGACTGCAAGAGGGCACAGGCCAGGCTGAAAGGCTCCCCTGAGTGCACAAATTTTTGTGCACCAGGCCTCTAGTTTTTTATAATCCTTACCTGAGGATATGTTTTTCCATTGATTTTTAGAGAGAGGAATGGAGAAAGAGAGACAGAGACAGAGAGAAACATAGATGTGAGAGAGAAATGATTGGTTGCCTTCTGTATGTTCCCAAATGGGGATCTGAACCCTCAACCTGGGTATGTGCCTTGACTTGGGAATCAAACTCGTCACTCTTTGGTGCACAGGATGACATCACAACCAACTAAGCCACACTGGCCACGTATCAATAACTTTTTAATAACTTGTATTAATCTTAATTATCAATAATTTTCTCCATTTTCAAACTATTATCTTTAGTTTTATTGTATTTATATTAAAATAATAAAATAATCATTTTCCCATATAGACAATTAAGGGTCAATTGCCAATTCCATTTACTTGGTTTGTCTCAGAAAAGAAATTACCATAGAAACAAAACGATCTATTAGAAATTCCTATTTAAACTAAAAATATATGGTACATGTACAATAAATTTGAACGCATTCTCAACTTGTTTAAACCAACACCTTTTTTGAGTTCTTTTTCAAAGTTATTTTCATGGGTTTCCATTAAAAAAGACAGTTTGAAGAGCAGACCAAATGACACAAAAGCCAAGAATATAACTAGTTTTCAGTGGGAACTTGGTAAACTTAAAAGCTAGTACCTATTGTGAGCCTTCACTATGAGGAAGACTAATGAGGGAGGAAGGACTAGTATAGAAAGGAGGAAAGAATAACTTACAAAAGTACTAAAACTTAAAAAAGGTAATGGGTAGCAAAGAACCCTGTGACTTGGGCCTGTAAAGGCTTTAGCCCATATCAGGAGGAATTTAGCCCACATCTGTCACTCTAGCCCCCAGTAATTCTGGTTATTGCACTTGGCCAAGGGCTTCAATTTTTTTAAGGCATCCCAGTTTCTACACTTGCATTATATTAAACATCATTGTTTGCAGTGTGTCTCTGCTGAGAACTTAGAAAATAATTTGTAGGAGGAGGAAGTGGCACTGAAAGGTAAAAATAAACATAAAAGGAGAAAAAAATTCTTTTTCATCTTTTTAATTACCCACAGAATAATAAAAGGTAAACGAGACCTCATAGAGTCATTCAGTACAAATCCCTCTTCATCTTAAGGTTGAAGAAACAGACCCAGGTGACACAGATAAACCAGGGGCAGAGCCAGGAAAACAATCCGTCCCATGTTCCTCCCTTTGCACTCCGTTGACTCTCTTTTTTTTTTTTTTGTATCTTATTTTAGTCCTCAAACCAAAGATTATTTGTAGACAAGAGATCAATGCTGCTGTCAACACAAGTCCTGGACTTTCAGATTTTTCTTCGTAACTTAAGAGTCAATGCTATCCCTAAAATAAAAATACAGTACTTTACATTGTTCAAATGGCCTGTCCCATTATCTTCATTTGATCCTTACAAACACCGTTTGAGGCAAGTCAAGGAAGGTATTATTGACCTAATTTTAAAAGCGAGCAATTAAAACACAGAGACGTCCAATGACTGACCCAAGATCATTTAGAGTCAGAATGCGGTAGGACTCTAACTCTATTCCAATTTATTCTGCCAAAGAGGGTGTTCCCTCAAAGAGTCCCAATCTGGCTTTTTATTCTCTTGAAAGGATTCTCCTTCCCAAGATACCCTGTTCCAGTTTAGTGAAGTTTGGACCTAACCACCCACAGAGGGTACTCCTAGTTTGCATCTAGTTCTCACCTTTAAACTCGCAGTTTCTCACTCCTCCCTTTAGTGCTGATCTTTATTTAAACTCCTGTGTCTCCGTGTGTTATGGCCTTCAAGCCTCACTCTAAAACTCCACTCTCTCCAAAGTCGCGTCCTCGGTATCCAAGGAAACCACACAGCCTTGCCCACCTTGCCCCTTCCGCGCTTTCCATTGGCCAGCTGAACTTTTACGTAAACTCCGTCCCTCCAATGGCTAATGGTTTTGAGGCCGAGTACCCGCGCCTCAAGCACTATCTATCTAACACCTGCTCTTACTCGCTCTCCACCCTGCACATTGCCTCCTGGGATATGTAGTTTCTGAGCAGCCCTCGCCCTCGCTGTTTGGCTCCCTTTGGAACTACCTATCCCGTCTGCCTTTGCGAAAGGGGCGGTGGTAGGCGAGAAGTCCGGTTCCAGGAGGGTACGCACTGCTTTGAAATTGCAACTCGCCGCTGAGGCGTGTGCGGCTGAGGTGCCAATTCCTAGACGCGCTGAGCAGTCTTGCTCTGCTTCAGCAAGTCCCCGCCAACTTCTCTCTTTGGACTTGCGCCGGCGCAGTGCCAAGTCGTCTGTCTGGTGGGGGTGAGACCGGCCTGTGGCTGCGGTGATCGGAGACAGCGTGAGAGGGGCGCGCCATGTTCGTCCCCCGCTTGGGTCGGGGGCTCGGCCGCCTCCGGCTTGGTCCCCTCCGAGTGCGGGCCGGCGAGGCTGCTGGGCGCTGGGCGTGCGGGGCTTGTGCGGCCCGGCTGCACGGCTCGGGTGGCGGCGAGCGCCGGCCGGGGTCCGAGCCCGAGGTCTCGCCGCCTGGGCCCGCGCGCCGAACGCTGAAGGAGTGGGCGCTGCGGGTGAGCCCGTTCGGCCGGCTGCGGGCGCGGCTGCCGTGCCACCTGGCCGTGCGGCCCCTGGACCCCCTCGCCTACCCGGACGCCGACCACGTGCGGGTCGCCGTGAGGGGAATGGAGGGCGGGGCGCGGGACCTGGCCGGCCTGCGCGTGCGGTACGACGAGGAGCAGAAGGAGGTGGCCATCGTGGCGGACGCCATGGACCCGCAGGCGTCCGTGGAGGTGGACGCGCCCCTGAAGTTCGGCAAGTGAAGCGACGTGAAAACGGGTTTGGGCCCCAGGCCGCCGCGCACTTTCAGCGGGTCCGGTGGGAGCTCACTTTCTAACCTCATTTACGGCTGTCCCCTTCACAAGCTTCCTTTTTCTCTCTCTTCTATTCTGAGTATCCCAGTGCTAGTTAACAAATCCGTTTCCCAACCGTAGACGTTTTATAAATCGAATGGAAACATGATTTGGATTCACCTAAGTCAGACGACATATATGGAGCCCCTTCTGTTCTGCTCTGGCACTTTGTGCCTGTTTCTGCCGCTGCACCTTGTCCGTAGGAAAAAGGTTTATTTTCCAAGGTTCACGTTTCTCCATAATCCCTCCGTGGTATGGCAGTCCATCCACACCCGCCCTGCCTTTGGTCTGTCCTCGAGCAGCCTGGGTATGGGAGGCTCCGTTACTCACCTGGACCCCGTGGTTGGTTTCAGATAGGCACCCAGCTTCTTACCGACACATCTCCATTCATTTTGGCTTAAGTAAATGTTCCGTGAGTCGCAGGTTTTGAAGAAAAACGTGGACTGCCTGGGAAACTGCAGATGGTCATGCCTGCAAGATCTGTTGCCTGAGTGTTTGGATTGCATGTTATTTCTCAAGTGCAAGCCAGTACGTCCCTAGAAAGTCTCCCCAGGTTCTCCTTCCTGAGACTGACGGATATTGTTGGTGATCAAACTAGCAGCAAACGCTTCAGAAATAATCTAATCTTTATAATCTATACTAATAAAAATGCTAATTAGACCGAACATCTTCCAGAAGTCCTTCCAGACAAAGGGGGGGGGGGGGGGGGGGCAGAGGTGGTTAGGGGTGATTAGACCAGCAAGGGGGAGCAGTTAGGGAGATCAGGCTGGCAGGCAGAGGTCCCGGATTGGAGAGAGTGCAGGCGGGGCTGAGGGCCCCCACCCCCATTCACGCACAAATTTCATGCACTGGGCCTCTAGTTGAATGTATAAAAGCAGATAACTGGTATTGCCCCCATTTCACATATGGAAGTTGAGAGAGAGCAAGTTTCATAAAGTATGTACTTACTGTGGGTGAACAAATAGAAAAAATTGCATGCCTTCATGAAACATGTATTCTAGCGGGGTTGGATCAAGAAACATGCCTGCCCGAGGTCAGATGCAAAGTGGTGGAATGGGGATTCTAACTGGTTGGGGGCTGCTGAGCCACTGCGCTTTATTGCTTCTCAACTTCCTCTAACTTGCTCAGCCGAGTAAGGGAGCCCTGACCTCAAAATGCAACAGCCTGGATTGGGGCAGGTTGTAGTACAAAATAGACTTGGGTATTGAAATAGAGACAGAAATTTATGTCAGCACAGATGAACATGGAGCTCACCCGTGCTAGAGATCCCAGACCTCATGATTTGTTGGTTCCTATTTTTAGAGATAGAACCCCATTTCCAGTGGACTCTGCCCATGTGTTGATGGCATGGGCCCCTTAAATCAACATGATTCGGTTTTTTTCATACTTGGTCCTCCAGTTTGTCTAGACCCATTTCAGCGAATGGGTAAGAGTAGCATTACTGCTGTTCCGTGTCAAGCCCGATTCTCACCACCTAGTGAGTCTCTTTCCTTCTTTCCCTGCCTGTCAAACGCTGCCTTAGAGCCAGCACAACTGGGTAAAACATTTGCAGTTATGTTTACATCCATGGAAGTAGGATGTAAAATTGTCTCGTTATGTATTTTAGATTAATCCCAACCAAAATATTGCTGGTATTTTAAGCCTTTATAGAGTAAAGACTGCAGTTTGCACAACTATAGAAATTGATTTTTTTATGCCGTAACTGTTAAAATTGTGGTATCATACCCCAGTATTTTATGTTTGGGGCAACATAGTGATTATTTCGCTAGTCTAGTTTAAGGGAAATCACCAATATTTTTTTTGAATTAGGTATTAAATATCAGTGTTTTGTATAGAGACAACCACGATTACATCTTAAATTAATAGCCAAGAGTGGCACCTGTGACTTTTTATTTTCTACTTTTCTTTAGATAATACTGTTATTTATCCACAATTTTGAGATTTTAATACTGCATATTACTAGGTTTTTCAAAGTTGTTCCCATTTCTCATTACTGAAAATACTTGGTAATGTAGCTGCATGCCAGTATCCTCTCTTTTAGATACAAAAGATTAGAGAGGTAGGATTTTGAAATACTAAGTCATGATCATATATGCTAATCCATACTACTTCTGCAAAACGCTTTTAATTTGGAGGAGGTTTGGAGCAAATTTTTGAAATTTCATGAATATAAGGAAGAATAGGTTAACTGACTTACCTAGTTTATCATAATGACTTGTTAACTTGCTGTATTCTTACTAGAACTGTGTGTGTGTGTTTTCTCAGTGGGAAAGAAGCTTCTATGATCTTTCCCAGGAGTTCCTTGAAGATTTGGAGTTTAAGACCTCCTTTACTTCCCTTCCATATTACTTTTTCTCTTTAGATGGCATTGGCTAACAGAAATAACTGCTCTATTTATAAGAACTGACAGAAAAAGGCATTACATTTGGTCCTGTTGCCATGATGGAGACCACTTACCTTTAGAGAGAGAGACTACTAACAACTAGGCTCTCTCCAGGGTTAAGTAATATTGTGAACTGAACTGAGGAGCTGGATTTCTAGGGATATTAAAACACTTTGGAGCCCATTAACCATCATACTAACTTGTATTTTCTTTTTTCATTTCTAGATTTGAATATCAAGTCTTCAGGGTTTGGTGGTATAAAGGTCCAAAATATTGAGTGTGATAATTGCAAAATTGAAACTGAGCAGGGGACTAGCATCTTGCAGTCTGTTAAGGTATAAGCATTTTTCTAATTTTGTGTTGGCATTATTTAAAAATGAACTATGAACTGCAGTATCAGACTAAGGCTCTTATTCTGAATATCATTTATTATGAGTATTAAGTGTAATTTATTTATCACTCAGAAATTACTTGTAAAAAATTTGCGTTGAAGTCAGTTCTTTTCTGAAAGCCCAGAGGCTGTAGCAGCTTTGAAGATTTTCCCCCTTGTATTCCTTTTAGATTTCATTTTGAATTCTACAATGAAACTAATAGTACATTTAAAAAATATTAGGTTAATCCTTGAGTTATCTCCTTTTTATCAAGGAAGACATTATGAGGCACTAAGAGATTGAGGAACTCATTTAGGTTTACATAGCTAACAAATTGATCTGAGATTTGAACTTGGTTCTTTCTGATTTCCAAGCTCATAATCTTTCCACTTTTCTTTATTGGCCAAGCAAAATG
This sequence comes from Murina feae, assembly GCA_004026665.1. NCBI lineage: Eukaryota > Metazoa > Chordata > Mammalia > Chiroptera > Vespertilionidae > Murina > Murina feae. Next base: position 526 of record PVJC01025655.1, on the reverse strand, counting down.
TATGCCAATACTACATTTATTCAGCATTCTTAGAGAATAACTAAGAAAATATTTTAGGCAGTAGACCCTTAACTCATTGAATGCCACACATTTGTGTTTTTTAAGTGCAGTATAATAGTTAATCTTATACTAAATAGTTAATGATATAAACATTTATTTTACCTATTTTGTTTTAAATATTTAAAAAATTTTTGTAATCTGCTTCACATTTTTGGAGGGGAATTAGATAAGCTTTAAATTACAAGACCAGCCCAACGTTTTTGAGCCTTCACCCCTTTGAAAATCTGATGATTGTCTCAGAAAAAGAAAAAAAAAAAGCACATATATATGAAATTTTGCTTATAATTTCATAAGTTTTACTGACTTTAGAAATTCAATAGGCTTGGTTAAGAACTCTTGATTTAAAATCTTAGTTGTTTTGGAGATACTATTTTCTAATGTTCATCAATTATCTGCTTGATAAAGACTATATTGTATATCACTTGACTTCAGACTCCTGTCACTATAAACTTATGAAGTAGTCTAT
>PVJC01025654.1:0-24569 GCA_004026665.1 Murina feae | reverse complement strand
TTTCCTTTAGCTCTTCCCCACAAGCCCCCCTCGCAGGCAACGCAAATTAAAACCAGAAACTCCAAACTGAAACATGGGGCGGGGGGTGCTCCCATGTGGGTCCTGGCCTGGAGCAGAGGCCACAACGAGATATATGTAGCAAAAATCTCTTCCTCCTTCTCCCTCTGGTGAGCTCCTGACTGCCCCATAGAACCCCAGCTCCAATGCCCTTCCCACTCCTCACCCCCCGAAGATTAACCAGTGCCTCCCCCAACCCCGGCTAGAGCGGTCAGTGCTCTCATGACACCTGGTCTGCCTGTCTTCCTGGATTGCAATTATTGGATTTTGTGTCTGACTCCTCATCAGACTATAACCTGGAGGGAATCGACTTCCTCCTGGTGCAAATATAGGTTAACCACTCAGAATGAATATAAGATTTAATCGCGGTTGATCAAGTTACTAGCTCTGTGACCTTGGGCCAGATTGCCTTCCTGAACCAGAGGCTCGTCTGTACACTGGAGATAAAATAGGCCTATCACTGTGGGAATATATCGTTTCAGTGCTAGAGATAGTGCTGCCCCTCCCACCTCCCGCCTCCCGTGCCAGCACTATACCTAGGGCACAGAGATTCAAACCAGTGTTTGTTTAAAGGAATCGCTGCATGGAGGGAATTCAAAGAAATGCTGAGGTTTTCCTCAATAGGCACTCCTTAGAAGAACAAGAAGCGATGTGACTCAAGGATCTGATCCCAGCTCCCTGCCAAAGAAATGGGTCCATGCAACCATATCTCACCACTCCTGCTTCTTCTTCACAGACTCCTAGAAAGACTACATTTCCCAGCATTCCTTACAATTATATTAGGGCCACGTGACTAGATTCTGGCCAATGAAATGTGGGTCGACCTAATGGGCACCTTCTAAGCCAACAGTTCTCAATCTGTGGGTCACGACCCCTTTGGGGGTTGAACGACCCTTTCACAGGGGTCACCTACATACAATCCTGCCTATCAGATATTTACATTATGATTCATAACAGTAGCAAAATTATAGTTATGAAGTAGCAATGAAAATAATTTTATGGTTGGGGGTCACCACAACATGAGGAACTATATTAAAGGGTCATGACATTAGGAAGGCCATGGCATTAGGAAGCCCAGGTTTAAACCACTCCCCATGGTCCTCTGTGCTTTCTCTCTCTCTCTTTTTCCCTTATCCTCATGGCCCCTGAGATAGTGGAGCCACATGATGGAAGGAATCCAGTTTCCTGAGTCAAGGATCAGAGGAGAGTCACCAACCCACAACAGGATGTTCACATGAGTAAAAAAATAAACTTTAATATGTTAAGTCACTGAAACGCCATCTTTTTTTGTTGTAGCAGCTAGTGTTACTTATCCTGGCTGAGCTAGAAATAGGAGATAGGAGGAGGATGCAAACTGTTTTAAATTCTAAGATACATGGCATCAACTTATTATTCAAGAGGCAGGAAGTGAAGACACAGATATATTAGGATGGACAGATGGACATCCAGGTCATGCAAGGGCAAGCACTGGCTAAGAAAGATGCCTATGACCATTTGGAGGGCAGACCCTGTGCCCACAGAACTTATAGCTCTAGGGAAGAAGTTTGAAAACAGAGCATTCATCTACATGTGCCTGATACAGCTGGGTGCATCGGGCAAAATATCATTAAAAAAAAGAAATACGCTCAGGAAAGACTTGTCCGGTTGACGTGCAGAATAAAAGGGGAATAGCAAGTCCAGGAATTGGGGGCCTTGCCAGGTAGAAAAACCAACAGCTTCTAGTCTCCAATAGAAGTGGAATCTTAGCATGTTGGAGGAGTCACGGCCCGCAAACCTTGAGTTGGACAAGGTGATGTAAAGCAAAGATTAGATACAGGTGTAGCCTTTCTGTTCAAGCCCGGGAGCGCTTTGGGTGTGGTTACCGGTGCTCAGAATTCGGCAAAGCAGGCTGGTCAGCAGCGTCCTAAGCTCCTGACGGATACGTAATACCAAAGAAACCAACATGAATGTTAAACGTTTTTCTTTCTTCAACACTTAGAACACGTTTTGTTCTAGAAGAAACGTAGGTGAGAATCTTTGTGACTTTGGGTTAGCTAGCCATTTCTCAGGTACAGAACCAAAAGTATACCCTTAAAGGAAAAACTTGATAAATTAGCATCAAAATGAACCTTTCTGCTTGTCAAAAGACATGGATAAGACACTTAGAAGACAAGCCAAGGACTGGGAGTAAATTTTTATAAAGCACATACCTAATAAAAAAAGAACTTGTGTTCACAATGTATAAAGAATTCTCACAACTCAAAATAAGGAAACAACGCAATTACAAAGTGGGCAAAAGATCTGGAAAAACACACACACACATATCATTGAAGAAGATACATGGATGGCAAATAAACACAAGATGAGTAGTAACACGAGCTACTAGGGAAGTGCAAACTACACACTGATTAGAATGGCTAAAATAAAAGACGAAAGAGCAAGTGTGGACAAGGACGGGGAGCAACTGGTGGAGGTGCAAAATAGCATGGCTGCTATGGAAGTGTCCCATAAAATTAAACACACACTTACTCTAGGCTCCAGCAATTTTACCCAAGAGAAATGAAGCCTCAGGTTCACACAGAAATCTGTCTGTGAATGTTTATAGAAGCTCTATTCCTGGTTCCACCCCACACTGGGAAAAAGGAAAGCTCTTCAGAATGATAGCCACACCTACAATGGAGCTCTACTGGGCAACGAAAATGAAGGAGCTGGAATCGCACAACTCGCATGTATTGCAAATGCAGTGAGCTCCGTGAATGAAGTTCCGCTCAGGGGCTACATACTGTGTGATTCCAAGCAGATCAAGGTGGTGGGACTAGGGGTGGGGCAGGGGTCGGCCACAAAGAAAAATCAGGAAAATGTGGGGGCTGATGGAACTATTCTAAATCCTGTTTGTGGTAGTAAGTATATGATCATATGTGTTTATCAAAAACCATACAGTATTTGTCCCCCAAAAGGTGAATTTTACCATACTTAAATTATATGTCAATTTCACACATGCTTTTAAAAGTGCTCAGGGTAGACAATCAATCATTGCTTAGCATTAAAAACACACACGTGCACACACATTCAAGTCCCCAACCCCTCCTGAGCAGGAAGTGGGCTTCAAAGACTACATAAGCCCCCAAGGGGGGGGGGCTGGTTCCCCAATAACCACTTCCAGGAAAAGGAATGTGGCTAAGGGGAGGAATGGACAAGTGGGGGGGGGGGGGTCTAAGGAGGGAAGCCAGGAGCTACAGAGAACCCCCGAGCAGGAATTTCCTCCTGAAGATCAGGATCAAGACTGAACCTTGGATCCCAGGTGCTGGAGCTTTGACCATGAACACCCCGGTGAAGGTTTCAGATTTGCTACAAATCAGGGATGCGATTGTCTCCCATTCATCCGCGTCTATAGGAAGGTTTATGGCAATCACACAGCCCCTGACGCACCACTGCACTCTGGATGTACAAGGGACATGTCACTTGTCTTCAGCGGTCACCAGGCCATGAGGACTGATGGAGAGCATTCCATATTATCCAAAAACCCAGACTTGCCACTGGATATAGAGGCTGGATAGTTCATGGGGCTGTTCCCCTGGGGAGGGGTGGCTGTCTTCTGTGTGTGGGAAGAAGGTGGGCTGTGGCTGAGGCTAGCCAATCCCATTCCCACTTCCAGGACACATGGCCAAGAGGATTGCTCCCAGCCCAACCTTGGTCAAGTTTGGGTCATGTGATGAAACTCCCGCCACTGAATGGGCAGAAGTCACATGGGCCACTTCTATGCCTTGTTCCTAAAAGGTCCCACATTGCCTTGTATTGTCTCCTTCCCTCTATTCCGAGTGGCCAGAAGCACAGGAGCCTGAGGTAGGAGAGCCACACAGTGGAAGGAACCTGGGCCCCTCGTACCCCCTGGAGAAGAGCTGTCCATGCGGGGCCTCTGAGACTCACCGGATGATGACACGTGGTGAGAATTAAGTTCCTGAGAGCTGGTTTGGGGGTCGCTTGCTTCAGCAGCGTGCTACTCCACTGACTGACACTTGTGGTCCTGGTTAAGGAAGCATGCGTGAGCTGGTCAGGAGCATAACTAACATCTGAGCCAACTCAAAAGGCCAGGTGACATCGAGGAGCTTGCACGACTCCTGCAGGAGCCCAGGTGGCATGGCAATGGCCAGACAGCTGCGGGAATACGGAACATGGAACACTCTAGCGCGGACTGTGGCCACTCGGAGCTCCTGCAGGTGGAAGTCATGGTTCCAGCAGTGAGTTGACCCCTGGATCCCAGAATGACTTGTTCTATAAAATCCCCCACCCACTGCAGAAGATGGGGAGGCATGGGCAGGGACAGGTGTGAGGAACTGGGTGGCTCAGTATCAGGATGTAGTTCCCAAGGGGAGTCCCAGCAGGGCAGGGCAGGGACCAGCCTGAAGGGATCAGAGTGACCTGGGTCACCAGGAAGCTTCTCCAGCAGAGAAATCCAGTTCCCAAATCTTGGACCCAGGGACGATGGGGTTGGCAGATGGACTAGGTGTATCAGTTAATAATGAGGATTTTTTTTCACTAGATGGAGTTACACATATGTTGATATGTATGCAATTTGATATGTATGCTATTTTGTTGTATTGACAACAAGCTTCGAAACTTCATGTCAAGTTTGCTGAAGGTGTTAACATCATAGATATTTTTACACTTAAAAATGTTGAATTTCATGCCAGAAAAGGAGTGTTTAAAGGAAGTTTTAATTCATTACTTCATTTTGAATAAAAAGTTACCATATACTTCGGGAAGCTTATGGTGAACATGCTCCATCTCAAGATAGTTGTGAACAGTGGTTTAAATGCTTTAAAAGTGATGATTTCGATGTGAAAGACAAAGAACATCCAGGTCAACCAAAAAAGTTTGAAGACGAACAATTATAAGCATTACTGGATGAAGATGCATGTCAAACTCAAAACAACTTGCAGAAAGATTAAACGTTGCTCAGCAAACCATTTACAATCATTTACAAGCATTGGGAGAGATTTTAAAGGAAGGAAAATGGGTGCCACATCAACTGAAGGAAAGACAAATGGAAAACCAAAAAGTCATCAGTAAAATGTTGTTTCAATGGCATAAAAGAAAGTCCTTTTTGCATCGAATTGTGACTGGCGATGAAAAGTGGGTTTACACTGAGAATCCCAAACGCACAAAATCATGGTTTGATCCAGGTCAACCAGGAAAGAAGACAATGCTCTGCGTTTGGTGGGATCAGGAAGGTGTGGTGTATTATGAGCTTCTAAAACCAGGTGAAACCCTTAGTACTGATCGCTACTGACAACAAATAATCAATGTGAACCACACTTTGATGATAAAACGACCAGAATGGGCCAGAAGACACGGCAAAGTAATTTTGCTTCATAATAACACACAATCACACACTTCAAAACCAGTTAAAGACGCGTTAAAAGAACTTGCTGGGAAGTATGAACCCACCCGCTGTATTCACCAAACCTTGCTCCTTCAGATGACCACTTGTTCCAATCGATGGCACTTCAAAACGTACTAAGCAGCACTTCAAAACGTACTGAGAAGTGGGAAGTTGGGTCTCTGAATGGTTTGGCTCAAAACAAGAAAGGTGCCCTGACCGGTTTGGCTCGGTGGATAGAGCGTCAGCCTGCGGACTCAAGGGTCCCAGGTTCGATTCCGGTCAAGGCCATGTACCGTGGTTGTGGGTACGTCCCCAGTGGGGAGTGTGCAGGAGGCAGCTGATCGATGTTTCTCTCTCATCGATGTTTCTGACTCTCTATCCCTCTCCCTTCCTCTCTGTAAAAAATCAATAAAATATATTTTTTTAAAAGAAAGGTTTTATTGGGGCGGTATCCACACATTACCTAAAGATGGGGGAGATGTGTAGCTAGCGACAGACACTACCTTGAATAAAGCAGTTTTGATGTTTCTCTTAAAATTATCATGTTGTCTTTGATTACAAAATCTGCGTTATTACCTGGTGCACCTGGTAGGAAGAAGGGTTGGAGTGGTGATATAGGAACTGAGCAGCCTCTATGGCAGAGTGGTCCCACCTCAGCACCAGTGACACTGTGGGCTGGGCTGTTCTCTGTCGTGGGGCCATCATAATAAAGGATGCTCACAGCATCCCTGGCCTCTTCCTAGAAGATGCAACAGCAACATTCCACACAAGTGCCGATGATCAAAACTGTCTGCAGACACGGCGGTGTCCTCTGCTATCGGTGAGTTAGCTCCTGTCCCCAAGGAAGGCACTGGTCTCAGAACCTTGCGGCCCGGTGTCGTTTAAAACCCAGAATACCCCAGGGTTTTAAAGGGTATCCCTGTGGGTCTGGGGGGTACCCTATCCCCCATCACCTCAAATATTATTATTTCAATAATGATGACTATCTACATTATAGCAGGATAAATAAGATTACAGATCAGCTCACGTCAGTTCAGGTCAGGTTTTGCTGCCAAATGGGTCTGCTATAAACCTGTAAAAAATATGCCTTTGCCGTGTTTTTTTTGTTTGTTTGTTTCAAAATTGCAAATGGTTTAAGAGCAAGACAACTCAGAGAGGTAAAGGGCCGGCTTGTGGCCACTGGACTGAGATTGCCGGCCACCACAGCAGGCTTCACACTCCACGCTCTCCTGTCCTACCTACAGGGCCCCATGAGGGTGAGCGGAGGACCAGGACTCAGGTCCTCAGCCCCAGCTCTTTCTCACGGCCGTGTCACACCCATTCCCCCCACACTGTCCTGCTCCCCGTGGGACCCCCTTTGACCTCCTAGTCCTGGTCTTATTCTTATTCGAGTTGTCTTGGGGGAGCAGGGAGAGTAGGCTTTCTACATGATCGACCCACACGATGCAAATCAGTAAGATTAGAGAGCCAGGGATATCTGGAACATCAGAAAAGAGACAAGACAGGAGACCTCCTGCAGCCAGGGAACTATCTGGAGGACCCGCCTGATGAGCTTCCCCAGCAGGTCCAGAGGCGCCTCTGACAAGCGAAGGGGATGCCCGTGTCACCCAAGCCGCTGTCGCTCTGTTCTGATGGTGAGAATGAGCCTCACTGGGTCAGGTCTGTTTACTCAAATATTTGTCCCCCAAAATCGAGCTGTGAAAACCGTCCACCTCACCCATGGCTGCGGGGGGGGGGGGGGGCAGGAATGTGCCTCTAGCTGGAGAAGAATGTCCGCTGCCTCTGCTGTGGGGACCAATCAGAGGATGAGACGGTCCACGGGGTGTGGGTGTCTGTGGTATCTGGCCATCTGGGGGCCCCCCGCTTCCCTGGGCCTGCGGTGGCGGCACGGGGGTTTTCTCCGGAGCGCGGGGGAGCTCCATATGGCCGAGATCAAAGGTGTTGCTGGGTGCACGGTTCTGCTTTATTTCCAAGCACTGCTGTTAATTAGGAAACAAGATCAGAGGCAGTATTAAAATCCAATTAAATTGATATGAACAGATTGCCAAGTGATGTTCACTAATGTATAATTGAGCACCATGCAAATTTCGGTGGCTGGCTTTTGTTCCCCCCACCTCCCCACCCCCACACTCTGGAATGAATGATGAGGCTATGAAGTTCCCCTTCATTGTGAAAAACAAACATGCTAATGCATTGATCTGGGGTGGGTATTGCTCGGATGATGGATGGAAATGAGAGAGGACGGCAGAGTGGGACTTTTTGAAGGGAGGGGCGAGGGTTCTGTGATTCTCCCTTTGCTTCTATATCCATTCCCCCCGAGGGAGTCAGGGCCCCTTTCTGTGGACACCCCGTGGTAAGCGACCCATTGAAAGTTCCCATGGGCCCAGCGGGCATGGCTCAGTGGTTAAGCTCAGTGGTTAACCTATGAACCAGGAGGTCACCACTTGATTCCTGGTCAGGGCACAGGCCCGGGTTGTGGGCCCCATCCCCCGTGTGGGGTGAACAAGAGGCAGCCGATTCATGATTCTCTCTCATCATTGACGTTTCTACCTCTCTCTCCCTCTCCTTTTCTCTCTGGAATCAGTAAAAATATATTAAAAGAGAGAGAGAGAGAAAGAACATTCCTCCGGGTTGCAGGGACTGATTGGAAGCGAATTTTGGAATAGTGATGGCAAACGGGATAAAAGGGAATCTGCCTGCAGGCGGCATTTGCTTTCATATGGATTGCTTGTTTGTGCTTTCGTGTCTTAAAAAGAAAGGATTCTGTCCCCATTTGGGCTGTGAGCGAAATGCCCAGGATAAGGGATCCGGTAACGATTCCAGGAAGGGCAGGAAAGGCCAGTGTTACGGAGAAAGGAGAGGCTGCCCCAGGAAGAAGCCACTGGCGCACGCGCACACCAGGAATTGCCTGTTATTATTGCAAATCACACTGTTTGCTCACTGTGGATGAGCAGGTTTGGGAGCGCGATGTCACTATTATTACTGAGTAAAAAAAAAAAAAGTACCGCCAAGGAATGGAGAAAAGGCAACAGCGGATGGCACTGCCTGCATATTGGCGCTGTGCTGGTAGCATTTGGGTTTCCATTTTCAATCCCTAAACAGGAAGGAAACTTTGATCAGCTCACCCCCAGGACTGCACTTGGTGGGCTGGGCGGCGAGGAGTCCCAGGAAGGAGCCAGCCTGGCCTCGTCCAGGCCTCCAGGAAGGGGCAGCGAGTGTAAGGGACAGAAGCATGGACCCTGGGAGGCACATCAAGGTGCTGAGGCCCTGTCCCCATCTGCAGCCTGATTCTATTCGGGCCACCGGCCTGCCATGTCTTCAGGGCAGCTGGCAGGGCTCTGGGAAGCTCATGGCTGCTCTGAGTGGTGGGGTACGGGTGCCCGTGAGGGGTACAGACACGGATAGGTGACCCATTTCTGGCCAGTGACATAAGACAGGAAGGTCCTCTCCCAGGGGCTGCTGGGAGTCTATCTGGAGATGGAACCACGCGTTGCTGCTGCCACCAGGACCCAGATTCCCAGTGAATCAGAGCCATCAGGCACCTGGAAACCCTCCTCTCATTCTCTCCATGACCCGCGAGGTCCTGGCCGCAGCTCCAGGGCCCACGGGAGGCTCTGAGGCTCAGAGAGGCAGGCCAGCCGGCCCCAGGGGCTGCGGGCTGAGCGGAGGCAGCAGCTGGTGCAAAGGCCGGGGAGTCACAGGATGCTTAGCGCCCTAGACACATCTCGGTTATGCTCTCCCGCCACCACCGGAGCGTGCTCACCCTACCATGTCCTAAGTGCCAGCACCAAAACGTCCCCACGCCCGAGCAAGACACACAGGGCACCCCGAGAAGGGAGGCATCCACCCTCTGCTGACCCACAATTTAAGAACAGAGGGCCGGGGCCAGGGAGCGCTGGCATGAGATGTGGCAGGGAAGGTGCCCCCACATGGGATCCAAAGAAAATGGGGGAGGGGAGGACCTGCAATACACCTGATGTAGTTGAGGCTTCGGGCGGAAATAGAGTCACGGTGGCCAGCTCGGCTCCAACAACCCCGGAGCGTTCCTGCCGGCCTCCGCTTCCTCCTCGCCGGGCCCCTGCACTCGGCCCCTCTCTCCCAGGTCTGCACGTCCCTGCTGAACTCAGCGTCCAAAGGAGAGGGCGTTTGGGCTCCATCCTCGGAAATGCAACACCCGTTTGACTTTCAGAACTCTTCACCCCTCGTGAAATGAGAGCGCGGAGGAAAAGGGGGGCCACACAGGCAGGGTCAGGGGCGGGAGTGGGGGAAGGGTGCTCAGGTTGGGGAAGCAGCACTGGCCTTGAGGCTTCCTGCCTGGAGCGGTGGGTCCCGCCCACAAGGTCCAGCAAGTCGCAAATGCAGAGGAGGCACGGCTATGGCGGCGGTTCTCAACCTTCTGGCCCTTTAAATACAGTTCCTCATGTTGTGATCCCCCCCGCAACCATAAAACTATTTTCACTGCTACTTCATAACTGTAATGTTGCTACTGTGATGAATCGTCATGTAAATATCTGATGTGCAGGATGGTCTTAGGTGACCCCTGTGAAAGGGTCGTTCGACTGCCAAAGGGGTCATGACCCACAGGTTGAGACCCCCTGGTCTACGGGCTCTGGTGGGAAGGAAGAGGACCAGGGAGGCCTGGATCCTTCCAAAGAGGGTGAGGAAGCCTGTGGCTCCTCCAAGAGGATGTTTGCCCCAGCGTCAGGGAGTCAGGGGAGCATGGAGGTAAGGCACAGCCATCTGCACAGGCAACTGGAAACGCAGGCTACGACTGCACAAGCCATCATGTCCACGTGAGGCCCTGCACCCCAGGCCTTGGCTTCACCAGGTGCGCGTCTCACGTGCTACTGGCTGACAATCCCTGGTCAACCGAGAGGGGTGAGCGCTGGACCGAACAAAGTGAAGCACATCTCTCTGCTGCAGGACTTGTCAGAGCCTTTACTCCGTGAATTTCCACTGTAACTCGACAAAGTGGGGCAGAAAATACAGGAATCGGCAGACGTACTTGGCCACCGACACCTCTCCTGGTCCTGGGGCCTCACTCTGGGAAACGCCTTGGGGGCGGGGGAGGGTGTGGAGGTCGGAGTCTCTGTCGCTGGATGGCGAGGGTGCTGGGAACTCAAGGAGACTTGCACTTGAGAAAGATGGCCACTGCTCAGGCGTGGCTGTGGCATCTCTTCCCTTGGGGTCTGGCCCACCTGGTGGTTGTTGGAAGACGGAATGGGTGCTTGAAATCCCAGACCTTCACATCCCCTCGCCCAGTGGGTGATCACACAGATAGAGCAGATGCTATGCCACCCACGCCCCATGGGCCCCTGAGTGGGTGCAACTCTGGTGGCAACTGTCATGCATTTGGCCCACTTCCCCCACCATGTTCACACCACAGGCTCCTTGCCCCTGGGTCTCAGAGCCACAGAAGCGTGACTAGCCAGGGGTGGGTACAGCCCAGAGCCTGGAGGTGACGCCGCCAGAGGCCATAATCAGCCACGGGACAGCATCCGGCCACCCCACCCTGGAGGGGTAATTTGGGGGATGCACCCCAGCCACCCACAGTGGGGACCAGCTCAGTAATGGCCCTTAGTGAGCCTGTGCCCTCTCTTCCTCGCACACCAGACCTCACTGCTTCCAGTTCCTGGGCTCGCCTCCCAAATCAATGACCTGCACCTGACTGTCCGTCTTGGCCTCTGCTTGTAGGAGGTGACACCCCGACGGCGAGAGCCTGCTCTGTCAGAGCTGGAACGCTCCCCATGAGCAGAGTGGCCTGCAACAAGAGCGCCAGCCCGGGGTGGTGAGCTCCTGGTCACTGCAAACACGGCCAAGATGCTGATGGAAACAAAACCCAGCCACAGACTCGGGGGGCTGGGACAGGGACAGCAAAGCGCCTGACCATGCCCAGGAGTCATGGCTGTGCCCGCCCTGAGGACCACAACACCATGGTTTTCTCCCGGTTTCCAGGACCAGTGTCCAGCGGCCGGGGCAAGGCCATCAGGGTGGGCAGAGACCACGAGGCAGGTCGAAGTGGCCAGACTGGCCCTGGAGATGTGTCCAGGCAGAGTGGGAACCCAGACCATGCAGCAGGGGAGCCAGGCCCTAGAACAGGTGGAGCAGCCTCAGGAAGGGCATGTGGGGGTTGGGGGTAGGGGCCGCCCAGGGGCAGGTACGGCCTGCAGGGAGCCACACAGGCAACATCTGGGGGAGAGACTGGACACAGGACACGAATGAGCGACTCCCAAGAAAGAAAAAATACATGCATCCCAACATTACACAGAAACACGGCAGCTTCTTCATCAATCAAATAAATGCCAAGTGCAGCAACAACCGTCTGGTTTCTTACCAATTTGGCAAAGTTGTTTTTTAAAGGATTAGTCATAGCCTCGGCCAGGGACCGTGAAGTGGGGACCCGGGAACGGTATCGGAAGCCGCTTTTGGTCCTCCCGTCCTGAAGGTCGGTTTATCCATTCCCATCAACCGGCTGCAAAGGTACATGCCCCTCACAACAAGCGTGTCCCGAGAACAAGCTAGGAACAGCTTCTCCACAGGAATGCTTATTGTGGCATTTAGTCCTCATTGCAGAAAACATTGAATTCACCCGACGGTCAAATAATGGGGAGTCGGCTATAAATACGACGTGGTATGTTCTTCCAAAAAGGATAAGGTGAAAAAGATGTACAAGACTGGTGTTGGGAAATCTATTAATGATGTATAGTTAGTGGAGGGGTCAGGAAATAGTTGTTAGAGTATCATCCACATTAAACACACACACATGCACACACGCACACACGCTCTCACACACACACACACACACACAATACTCTTCACTGAAAAGGCTGTGATCCATCTCAGAGCTGTGACCTGCTTGGAGGAGCCCAAACTGGAATCATCCTTTATCACTCACATCCCAGCTCCCTTCGACACTGAAGAAGGTCCGAGTTCGCACCCCGTGTTTAAGATCTAATGTCTGCCTCTATTCCCCTGCAACCCCAACCTTGGGATCCTAGCAAGATGCTCTTTTTCATGCCCCTGGGACCCACCCTCCAACTTCTCTCATCTGCCCCATCCCCATCCCAGGACATGTGCTCCAAGCAGGTCCCATCCTCCACGTCTGGGTGCAGTTCTCCTGCTCAGAGCTCCCCCCTCCCTGAAGCCTTGCCCAGGCACCAGCTCGGGGGCATCCCTTTAAGGTCTGAGGATGACCTTCGCCATCCCTGTCACCTATTTACCCTGAACATCTGGTGTTCAGTTACACTGCCTAGTCCTATGCCAGCTTGAAAGTGAGCCTCAGTTTGCTCTTCTCTAAAGTGGGAATAACACCCATCTGCCTTATGAGAGACTTCCTGAAAGCTGTGCAGCACCTGGCACGTTGCCTGGATCATTGGTGAACATGTGTTAATTCCTTACCGCCTGTCCCCTCTTGGTCAGTGTCCACACCTTGAGAATCAAAAGGACGACAAAAGCAACAGATGGCGTGTCCTCTTAACCAGAGGATCCTGGGGCTCCAGGACAGGGAGTCACATGCATAGATCATCTCAGGCCTGGGAACACCCAAAGAGGATGTGGTCCACCCTCCCACACCTGACAGCCTGCCTCCCAATCATGGCCACACTGCCATGCGGTCTCCTCAGCCACAAAGTGGAGAAAGGAGGAGAAAATGCCTCACAGAACTACCTGGAGAACCCGGTTAAACGTGCCCATAAATCCTTAAAATACCAGTGAAAGACCACCCAGCACCCTCAACAATGGCTAAACCGAAAAAGAATAACAATGCCAGGTGGTGGCAACGCTGTGAAACCAATGGAACTTTCCCACGCTGATGACAGGAATGCAAAATGGTCCAACTATTTTGGGAAATAGTTTGTCAGTTTCTCATGAAGAGAAATAGATACTGATCCCATGACCGAGCAATTCCGCTCCTTAATGTCAACCCAGGAGATCTGTGTAGTTGATGTTTGATGTGTTTTGAATATTTATCGGTCATTGTTAGACTAAACAGAGAAACTGGGGAACAGCCCAAGGAATTCATCCGTGGGATGGGACACTGTTCCACCTGTGCCACGGGCAACAGGGTGGGTGACCCTCGCAGGCCTGGGTTGTGTGCAAGGAGCTGGCTGCAAAAGTGTGCACACAGAGGATCTATCTATTTGAAGAAAAAAAAAACTCATTTTTGGTGGAAGAATACAGGATCCTAGTTGCCTCTGGGAGGGAGCAGGTAGACCACTAAAGAACCAGGTGGGCTGTGGCACTGCTCTCTGCCTTAATGAGAGGTTGTTTGCAGGGACGTACACATTTGTCAACACTCACCAACCTGTGCCTGTGAGACCTGCGACCTGCACTGCACAATGGGACCTCGAAAAGGAAGAGTGGCTCTGGCCCCAGCTAAAGCACTCGGGGCCAAGGTGATGTTGTCATGACGACGACTGTGCTAGCTCCATGACACACAGGATGTCAGGGTTGGGGACCCTGGAAATCCCTGGTCCTTACCCAGGTTCGTGCCATGGCCCTCTGGCAGGTGGGTGATGCCGAGGGCCCTTTCTCGGGGCATAATTTTGCCCGCACACCACAAACCATGCACAATGACAAAGGGAGCCAATTAGGCGGAAAGTTATCAAATATTAAAAACGGGCCTGGGATGCGGAAGCGCACGCGCTCCTTTATTAACGCATTAAATAACCAGCCCCACGGAGGCTAACAATGGCCGTCACTTCCGAGGCGCAGGGGGCGGGGGGGAATGGCGTTGCTGCACCAACTGGAACGCAGGACTATCTGGGACCCCGTGGGCAACGAGGTTGCAGCCACCGTGGACACTGTGCCCAGATCATCCTGTCCCCCACGAACTGAGGGGCTCCAGGCAGTGAGTGCTTAGAGAAGACAACATGCCACCTTATCTTCCCAGCTCGGTGCCAGGACCTCCCCACAGCCCCAGCTTCCCCAGGAGACCCTGCCCGGCCCTCTGGGCAGAGAGGAAAGGGAGGCAGAGAGGGCGTTATTACCCCAAAGCCACAAAAGATGGGAGTCAGAACCCAGCATCCAGCCCTCGGTCAGCCCTCAGTTCTGCAGAGATAAACAGATAGACTTAGCACCGAGCCTGGCATGGGGGTGTCTTATCATTAAAGACTGTGATTTGTTGGTGCCGGGCAGGCTGAGGCAGGGATGCACACATGTGCATGCAAACACACACACACACACACTCTGACCCTGCCTGATTCCATAGCACAGGGCTCAGCGTGGGGAGCTCTGCTGGGCCCCACAGCCCCTGCCGGGTCCAGCCCAGAAGGTGGGCGGCCCCCTCGGTGGCAGAGGTCAGCAGGCCGTGCCCACCGCAGGTTGGCAGCCTGGCAGCTGGGGCGCCCACAGAGCACAGAGCCTCTGCCATATTAACACCCCACTGAGATAATTCTTCTCCAGGCTTTTTTCCCCGGCCACCAAGCGGGCCTGCCACACATTGCTGTTTTTCATCTTGTTAATTGAGTCATTTATTTCGTTAAAAGGTGAAACTTTATCAGGGTTTATGTGCCAAGTGTGAGAAGGTGGACTTAATGACACATCCAACGGTTGCAGCGTCAGGGGCCTCTGTGTGGCCGGGGGTGGGGCAGGGTAAAACTGATCCCGCACCGTTGAACGATGTCGATTTAAAACAGCCACCGGGTAGGTCCTGGCAACGCAGGCGCCAGGGTGCACACTACAGCGCGTCTTCCACCCGGAGGTGCCCTTCTCCCCTGACATGCCTATCTGTCCTGCAGGGTCAAGGGACATCTCTTCCTCTGGCCCCCCTGTGGCCACCACGCCTTCCCGCCGGCTGCCTCACAAAACCTGTCCTGTGTCTGTCCGTGTGCGAGTCTTGCCCAGGTGCTGTGAGCTCCCTGTGGGTGTGCACTCATGCCTCAGCCAATCCTGCATCCCTACCGTCTACCTCAGGCCTGACACCTAGTAGGTCCTTGTCACATCGCAAGGCCTGACCTACAACCCAGACCCAAGTTTCTCTGACATTTGAAATATGACTGCTTGTAGGTAGAGCACAAGAGGTTTATCTCGGTGCCGTGGCTGATGAAATGCTGTGAGCACACTCCAGCAGTTCAAATCTTTCTGGCACACCAGGAAGATGGCCACACCCGCCTGAGCCCCTCTCAGAGCCACGTACACAGTACCCCGACCTTTATGCTCATTGGCTCCCTAATAAGATGTTCTATGATTGGCCACCTCCGCTACATATACTGCTGTACTTCCTCAATAAAATTAGACCTGCGTCACAGAACCTGGTCTCCGGGGTCGTGCATGCAAGCGTCCTAGCGCTAGGGGCTCCGTCGTCCTCACCCCTGGGAGACCCCCTGCTTCAACTGCTGTCCAGAGAAAGGGGGTAAAAGGGGGACTTTGTGGTCAAATCAGTGGGAAGCGTGGCGTCAGTGAAAACCCTTCATTTTCGGAGGAGGCGAGGAGAGGACCTCATGGAAGTGTCGTGTCCAAGGGCATAGAAGACGGGTGACGTGTGGAGAAATGTGACCCAGACACAGGCTGCAGAGCTCCTGCACCATTTCATGGCTTTTTTTTTTTTTTTTTTAATCACCAGGTTGCAGATGCTTGACCATTTTCATTTAATGTAGCTATTGATAAGTCAGACTTAAGTCTCTCCTCTCGCTGTTCTATTTTTTCCTTTTTCCAACCTGCTCTTTCTCTCTGCCTTTACTCTGCCTTACTGTGGATCCCATGCCTGCGCTGTATCTCCTTTGTTGGATGGTTGGCCGGAACTCGGGATTGAACCATTTCGGGGGCGGTGTTAACGCCTCACCGTCTAACTGGAAGTGCTAGTTCACGTCATCGGTACAGTCGAGGAACCCTACGCTACATGACACACTGAGACGGATGCCAGCAGCCTCGTCACGGAGCACCACGCGGGCCTGAGGAGGCCAGGGTAGGCTTCCTACTAAGCGACGTCGGGAGAAAACTGGATGAGCCGTGACGCCGTCTTCCAAGCGCAGGGAACAGTGGGAACAGTATGTGCTGAGGCACTGAGGCAGGAGGGCAGCTCTGGCTTCTTCTAGCGTCTCCTCACTCATCCTCCATGAACCCACACTCCATGACCTCACACATCCCACGCGTTTTCATCTTCCTGTCTGTGTTATGCCTCCTTTCCCGGGGGTCCCCTGGGTCTCACTCCAGTGGCACCTCTTCTGTGAAGCCTCAGTAGTGCGCCAGGTACTGGACACTCGCTGCTCTGTGTCCCCACATCACACACACATACACGGCCCCACTGGTGTTGGTCCTTTCTGAACAGTTATGCCTCTGTTTCCCTCTCGGGTGCAAGCTCCTGGCGTCCAGGGAGCGGGTTTTGTTTTGTTTCCTTCTCTGGTTTCCCTCACCTTCTCGCCCTGGGTGGGCACTTGGGGCTTTTGCACTCAGAGATGAATCCAGGTTTCTCGGGCTCAGCAGTATTGACACTTGGGGCCACAATGTCTTTGTTGGGGGGACGCTGAGGTTCAGCAACACCCCTTGTGCTACCACTTAGATGCTAGTAACCCCTCCCAGCCA
Organism: Murina feae; assembly: GCA_004026665.1. Lineage (NCBI taxonomy): Eukaryota > Metazoa > Chordata > Mammalia > Chiroptera > Vespertilionidae > Murina > Murina feae. The sequence goes on along the minus strand of PVJC01025654.1, from coordinate 7,630 downwards.
AGCTGTGGCCACCATACATGTCCCCAGACCTTGTGCCTGTGCCTGGGGGTGATGGGGGCTCCCCGTTGAGATCCAAGCTTCTCCTTTTCCAGACAGGGAAGCCCAGGGCCAGAGGCCGCCTGTCGGCTTTGGGTCCTCCTCCCTGAACGACTTCTAGTCAACAAGTAAACAGTCAGGAGAGAAGTGAAAGTGAAGCAAGAGGGGAAAGAAAGGGCCTCCAAAATCACACCATGTTCTAATCTCAGCTCTTGGCAGCATCACCTCCTTCAAGGCCAAGTGGTTCGCGAGGTAACGCCTGCCTCCCGGGCTCTGAGCAAGGCCTGGCCCTCCTTGTCCCCCCTGGAACACCAGGGCAGCCACATGTCCCCCCTGGAACACCAGGGCAGCCACAGTCCAGCCTGGCGCTGCAGGTGACAGCTGAGGAGGGAGCACCAAGGGCTGCCGTGGCGAGCGTGTCTCCCACATGAGGTTTTCTGAACAGAAAAGGAGCAAGGTCTGACGGTGGGGCCTGGCGACACAGGTTTGGATTCTGGCTCTGACACTGGCTGCATCATGCAGCCTCTTGGAACCTCAGTTTGCTCACCTGTAAAATGGGAGTAACTACTGCTCCTCCCGTGAGTCCGCTGTGTGGAGCCCTCCGACAGTGAGAGCCCTGTGCAGGGAAGTACAGGGAGGGGTCCCCCACCCGCTATGGCTGCTGCCTGTGCAACCACACCAGGTCTTCCCTGAGAGACTTGTAATGCTCTAAGAATGGCAGGGGGAGCCCTACCCTGCACAGCTCAGTGGATGGAGTGTCAGTAGGGGACATGCAGGAGGCTGATAGATGTTTCTCTCTTACCCATGTTTCTAACTCTCTATCCTTCTCCCTTCCTCTCTGTAAAAGCACTAAAAATATATTTAAATAAAAAACAAACAAACACCAAGAATGGCCGCGAGGCCACGTGGCAGACTTGGTGACGAGAGAGGAGGACAGCCTTCACCTGCCACAGGGCCCGCCTTCTGGTCTTGGTTTCCTTGCTGACGAGGAGGCAATGAAACCTTCCTGCTTGCCTGTCGCGATGGACACCTTTCTAACATTGTTGACTGTGACCCAACATGACACAACAACTATGTCACGTCCCAGAATCTGGAGCACACAGCTCACCCAACACTTCACAACTGTCCCACCCTTCCTGTGTGCAGTGCGCACTGCTAAATCCCATCCACTCCACTCACCGGACCAACCACTAAACCGACCTGACGATCCACTCACGAGTCACGACCTTCCGTTAGAAAACACACTGAATTTTAGAAGACACGGGGCTGTCGTTGGTAAAAACCGCAGAGCTATGCTCACGCGATGGGGGTGGTGCTCTAGTTAAACGCCATTGCATAACTACGAACCCTAAAACGGTGTGGCTTTCGACAGCACTTTCCTATGACCTCTCCCAGGTGGAAGGCTTGAGTGAGCTCAGCCCAGTGGTTCTCTCTTGCGTCCGGCTGGGACCGCGGTCATCTGAGAGTTCGCCGGGCTGTACGTCCGAGATGACGCACTCCTATGGCTGACGGTCAACTGAAGTGGCTACACATGGCTTCTCCATGGGCCTCGCATGTTGTACAATAGGGCAGCTGGGGTCACAGAGGGAGTAAACCGAGAGTAAATGGTCTAAGACGTCAGAAGCAAAAGCCACCAAGCCAGGAGGGGCTATGCCTGGCAGTGGCACAGTGGCACTTTGGCCATAGCCTGTCGGTCCAAGCAACCCCAGCATCACCCCAGATTCAAGGGGGTGAGAAACAGGCGCCCCTAGGAGCAAGGACAGCAGGTCGGCATCGCAGAGGGGCCTGTGGGATGGGAGACGCTGTGTCCGTCTCCGGAAAACACAGCGACCAGCGACGGGGTGAGCCTTCTTCAACCCAGCTCACCCCCAGCAGTGGGTGGGTCACGACACCTGCCCTGGGCTCCATTCTCTCCTCCACAGGAGAAGGGAACTGGTGACATGTGTCAAAGGCCTCCCAAGCCTGACGTTCGTGCTCAGGATAAAGTTGGGAACACGCAGCCGCCATGTAACACGCGTGCGTTTGGCAGAGGCTAACACCAGCCCCTCCCGCTCACCGTGATGCCTGCTTGGGTCCTCCACGCCCTGAAATGTCCCCATGGGTTTCAGAATCAAACCCGGCCCCTCGTGTCCCTCCGCCCAGCCCGGCAAAGCCACACCGACGAGATCCCCGTGGGCCGTCCTCGCTTTTCACTCCTCACACCCACGGAGACGTGGATTCTCTGAAGCACCCCTTTGGCGGACACCGGGCCGCGGCCAGCGAGCACCTGCGGGAGGCAGAGGCCCCGCGTTCGCATGGGCGCTGCGTGTCCCGAAGTGGATATTTCACGGAGCACGGTCCTGTGGGGTGCAGGGCAGGCGGAAAAGACACGCACCCGCCAGACTTCAAGATCAATTCTAAGCATAAACCAACACGACTGCTCCTCGGTGAATCATATTTCCCGGCCACGGTACCGAGAAGCCACAGGCACTGCAGGATTTCGCATCCGCTCCCTCTCCTTGGAGACAGTCACTCCTCTCTCTTCCTCGCCATCTTCCTTTTTGCCCAGGGATGCGACCCACTCACCTGGCACAGGGGGCACGCCCATCATGACATGGGGCTTTCGAGCTTTCCATGAGAATCAGCAAACCTTATTTCAGCCCAACAGAGAGCCTGGGCCACGCACGGAGGGAGCTCGGGGCGGATTCCCCAGGCAAGTCATTTATTTCTTTCCTCGAAGAAAAATCCAATATCCTGAGATCAGATGCAGGTGGGGGCTTCGGTGGAAAAGGACCCGTTGCACAGCCCAGAGGTCCTGCCGGTGTGTCCGGCCCAGCAGAGCCTCCACACACTCCCCGGCCTCCCCTCCCCGACCGGCTGTCCTCATTAGCTTTGATGCAAACGGCCTCATCAATGCTAATAAGAACAGCTCCCTCCACACAGGAGGCCGCATGACATCACTGCCCTCCGGGAGGCTGGGAGACGACCTTCGCTGGATGAAAGAGGAGGCTTTGTTCTGATGTCTGCCCCCACTGACGTGGGTTTAAACAGAGCAGGACGATCCAGGCCGAGGAGAGGTGCTGAGTTCACTCACGGGAGCGCGGGAGGGGGCGTCGCTGCCCCGTCCTTTTTCATAATCGCGTGAAAGACTCTGGGTCTTTCGCAGGGCACTGAGGGGCACTGACCTCCGGGCAGCAGCCTGTCAGACCCCTTCGCCCTTTCTGATATCTTTGCTCCCAGAGTGGGGACGTCAGCACGTCACCCACATCGGAAAGCAGCTCCGGGAGACGTGGGCTGGTCCCCTCCGAGAGCCCAAAGCCCATCCCACCCCCCATGGCCAGGCGCCCCCGTCCCAACACCAGGTCCCTGAACTCCCCTGCCTGGCGCCCCCCCCCCCACCCTCTTATTCGTTCACCTTTCTGTATCAGCGCCCACAGCTTCGGGTGGAAAAACCAAGGCTCGACGACGCCAAGTTACCTGCAAGGTCAAGGTCACACTGGCGAATGACCAAGTGTGCCATTCCTTCCCATAGGACAAGGGCCCGTGTTTAGGCCTGGATGCATTCTCTGGGCCCTTCTGCAGCCGGGCTAGAGCAGGCAGCCCTCCCGCAGCTCCAGGGCAGTACTGGCTGACCCCAGCCCCGCCTCTCCCCACTGAGTGACCTCCGGGGTCCCTGACCCTCTCTGGTCCCTGACTCCACAAAGCAGAGTGAAAAGCACAGCCTGGAGGACTGCCGAGAGGGTGCAGGGAGGAGCAAGTGTCTTTCCTGGAACTTTCATCAACTGCATTATGGACATCGATGGTTGTGGACCCTGAAAAAGAAGATCCCTCCCACAAAGGGCTCCTGGTGGCTAACTGAGCTCAGAAACAAACAAACAAATAAAAAACAAAGCCCTAGCAGCCATGATTACACAGCGGCCTCTCACGCAAACTGCACTTCAGGGAGAAGCCGCACGGAACTGCCTGCCTGCACTGTGCTCCTGCCCGCGGAGGCAGCCCTTATAAAGGAGTCCCTGGGATCCCAGTTCAGCCAATAGGACTGAGGCTTTCCCTATCCAATCAGAGCTAAACAGGTGTATTCCTCACTTGCTTCTTCACCAAGCAATCACAGTGGCTCCCTCCTGACCAATCAGGACAGTGCCTTTGAACCAATCAAACTGTGAGGATTTGGAGTCCTCATTTGCATGAGGATGGACCCATCAGGGACCAGGTCAGGGACATTTGTCTACAGGAGTCAGCTACTCTCTGGTGGAGGAGTACACTCTCCCTTTGCACCAAAGACTGCTCCCCCACACACACCCCACCCCCTTCGGCTGTGCTGGAACCCCGGTCCCTGGGACAGAGGGGAGCAACCTGGCAGGAGCAGAGCATATCTGAGCAGAGCTTTCCAGCCAGAGGCACTGGGCCCCAGGACTGCCTCACAGCCTCACAGCCAAGCTTCATCACAACTGAGCTGTTTGTACTGAGTAAGTGTCCTCCTTCACTGCACCCCAAATTGGGGGTCCTGTTGGCGCTGATCTGGTACCAGTGACCACTGATTGACACCATTCACCGCTTGGGAAGGTGGGAGAGCAGTGTGTTGGGGGGTGGGGGGGGCGTGATGGCAGCTACCCCGAATTTCAAGGACACTCTCACCTAGAAGCCCCTGGGGACACCCTTGACTCTCCACCCCACAGGACTGGAGAAAGCACATGAAGCAGGAGCACTGGGAAGGCTCAGGAGACCACTGCTCTCCACGCCTGGGCTGGGAGGAGAGGAGAGACAGGCCGTCACAGCCAGGCTCCCCCAGAAAACCGCTCATGTGGAGAACCACTTGTTCTTAGAAGGACTTACTGGCCCAGGCCTTGCTGTGTGACCCGGGGTAAATTCCCAAACCGCTCTGAACCTCCATTCCTATGGCTAAAAAAAGCCAGAATGTCAGGTCAGTCTCTTAGGTCTTCCTGGGCCTTAAAAGCCATGAGGTGTCATGGATGTCCCCCCACTCCATGCCACCAGAACCTGGAGGGCGTCCTCGCTCCCGTGCTCAACGCAAGAAAACTCAGGCTCTGCGAACCTCCTTGCTTCCAGCATTGCAGGAGGGGTGGGGCGGGCCAGGAGCAGAATGGGCGCCATGTGCCTGCGGGGCGGGGCCCTGCCTCCCTCCCTGCGCGCAGGAGCTGGCGTGAACCGGCTGGCCGGCCCCCCAACCTCCCATGCCGGTGGGAGGTCTGCCAGGCACAGCCAGTGTGTCCTCCGTGGAGGCCGTGCCAAGCGGCCCTGCCCAGACCGCACGAGGAGCTGGCCGAGGCCTGCCAGGCTGTTTCTCATTTAGAGCGAGTCCCGGCTGCAGCCCAGACATTCCAGCGGGGACATGCAGACGCCAATCCCGCCCAGGGCTTGGGAAACCGGGCTGCAGGCAGCTCATGGTCAGAAAGCGCCACGGTTTCCTTTTTCCTGCCCACGTTCTGAAAGCTGCTTAACCCTTAGAGGCGTTGGGGCCACTTGTCTGTGGGCCCTGACCCTGGCCTTCAAGGCCCCCAGGCTCGGGAATTAAGGCGGGTCTGCAGAGCAGGCCAGTCCTCCCTGGGCTCCCCTGCTCTCTGGGATCAGCCCTCCCCACCCCATCTACGCTCAGGCTGCTCTTCACCTGCGTCAGCCTCCCCTCCAATGGGCAGTCAGGAGGCTTCCCGGAGGAGGAGGCATCGGAACAGCACCGCTCATGGCGGCCAGCTGCTGGCTGCGGCCAGGGGCCCTTGCCCCTCCTGGGAGGTGCCGGGAGAATCGTTCAGCCATCCCCGGAAGAGCCCTACCCTTCCCGTGTCCCCGAGTGGGTTAATTATAGATTGCCTCCTGACGACACACGCAGCGTCCTGAATTCCACCCGCGTGACAGTTTGCCATCGACATGAAGCTGACGGCCGGGCTGCTCGCCGGCCGGGCATCCGGGCGGGAGGCCCCAGCTCACCGGCCGCCCCTCCGCCTCCTGCCCGCACCTGGATTACGCTTGCTTGGCTTACTAGTCAAAATACATCCCTTCTCCTGACAGCGCTGCCGTGTCAGCCCCCACAGGGAGGGCTTTGTCTCTTTCCCTTACCTTTTATCCTCTGATTTATAAATCCTGGCTAATGAGACCAGGGGCTTTCAATGCAGTTCTCACAGTATAGCGATGCCTCAATTTTTTTTTTTTAATTATCATGTGATCCAGCAATTTCACCGCTGGGAACATCCCCAAAAGAATTGAGGGCAGGGACCCCAATAGATAGCTGGACGCTGCACCCCCATGTCCACAGCAGCACTCCTCACAATAGCTGCCCATGGACCCATCCACGATGAGCATACTAGTATAAGCAAGCGGTGGTCCATCCGCACAATGGAATATTCTCAGCCTTTGAAAAGGAAGGCAATTCTGCCCAGCGGCTGTGGCTCAGTGTTTGGGCAGCAACCTATGAACCAGGGGGTCACGGTTTGATTCCCAGTCAGGGCTCATGCCCAGGTTGCAGGCTCCATCCTTAGTGGGGGCCATGCAGGAGGCAGCCGATTCATGATTCTCTCCCATCATGGATGTTCCTCTCTCTTCCCCTTTCCCTTCCTCTCTGAAAGCAATAAAAGATTTGCTTTTTTTGCAGACCCGCTGGTCATGGGGGCCTTGAGTGCCAGGGTCAGGGACCAAAGCGAGTGAACTTTTATATATAAAAAAAGGGAGGCGATTCTGAACATGCTACAAATGGTGGCACTTGAGGACAGGAAGCTCAGTGAAAACGATAAATGGTCATGATTACACATATACAAGGTACAAATGGAGACGGAGGTGAGACAGTGGTTGGCAGAGGAGAGCTGAAGGGCTTGCTAGCGGGAGCAGAGGGTCAGCGGGCGAGGACGCGGTTCTGGGAAGATGGTGGTGGTGGCTGCACAACGTAGGTGTCCTCACTGCCCCCGAGGGGTACTAGTGTGTGTGGAAGCGGTGAAGATGGGGAAGTTATGTCGCGTGTATTTTACCACAATAAGAACATCAGTTTAAGGAGAACGAAGGGTTCCCTTGGCTCCCTGAAGTCTGGAGCTGACAGGGTGGCAGGTCCGTGTGATGCAACGAAAGCCGTGTCTCCACAGGTCACAGAATCTCCCCGTCAGCACAGAGGCAGGCCTGGCACAGAGCACCTGACCCTGCCGGGGACCTGCAGGGACCCCAGGGGTGTGATTGGCCTGGGTCTCGCACCCACTACCTAGAAGCAGAGCAGGACCGAACACCGAATCCATGCAGGCACCAGTGCTCTCTCTGTGGGCACACACTCAGGAGAGGGGCTTGCCTGCCCCTCCTGGAGACCATGCCCCAGTGAGGCAGCTGGGAAAGGCGCAGTGACTTTCATCAAGTCTAGGATGGCTGCCAATCCTCCCCTCTCCCAACCCACACACAGGGGCAGGGGCAGACCAGGTCAGGAAGCCGTGGGTCATGACCCAAGGATGTTAAATAATGCCTACGTCTCCCAAAATGCCTATTATTGCCCTGCTGGCTTCCTCCTTATCCTCCTCCTCCTCCCCCCTCCTCCTCCTCCACCTCTTCCTTCTTCTCCTCCTCCTCCATCTCCTCCTCCTCCTCCACCTCTTTCTTCTTCTCCTCCTTCTCCTCCTCCTCCTCCTCC
>PVJC01025653.1:0-24593 GCA_004026665.1 Murina feae | reverse complement strand
GCAGGCAGTTGCAACAGAACCCTTTGGTTTGGTCTAGTTCCGTGGCTGTTGGCCTCCATCTTGGCTGGGTTAATTTGCATACAGCCGCTCTGATTGGCTGTTGGCCTCCATCTTGGCTGGGTTAATTTGCATACAGCCGCTCTGATTGGCTGGTGGTAACGGTCACATTTGCATGTTTCGCTTTTATTATAGAAGATATGTATAGCCTTGATCTGTGTGGCTCAGTTGGTTGTAGTGTGGTCTCATATACCAAAAGGTTGTGGGTTCGATTCCCCGTCAGGGCACATGCCTGGGTTTCGGGTTTGATCCCTGATCAGGGTGGGTATGGGAGGCAACTGATCAATAGTTCTCTCTCACATGGATGGTTCTCTCTCTCTCTCTCTCTCTCTCTCTCTCTCTCTCTCTCTCCATTCCTCTTTCTAATGTCAATAAAGAAAATTAATTATATGTATAAAAAATATACATGCTCATTATTGGAAAAACAAAATTACCTATAATTATATTATTCAGAACTAACTACAGTTAATGTTTACTTTATTTTTCCTTCATACATAGAGTTTTAGCATGTTTGAATTGAACCAGCATTTACTTTTCTGTTTGCTTTTTTTACATACAGCTACATTGTAGGCATCTCATGATAGTAAAAATTGAAGTAAATGTAATTTTAATGGCTACATAATACTGAAGATGTACAGTTGTTTATAACTATTTTTTCTAAATATACATTTTATTGATTTCGTACAGAGAGGAAGGGAAAGAGGTAGAGAGTTAGAAACATTGATGTGAGAGAAGCATCGATCAGCTGCCTCCTGCACACCCCCTACTGGGGATGTGCCTGCAACCAAGGTACATGCCCTTGACCGGGATCGAACCTGGGACCCTTCAGTTCCCAGGCCAACACTCTATCCAGTGAGCCAAACCGGCTAGGGCTGTTTATAACTATTTTTGATCATAGGATATTTATTGCCAGTTTTCTGCTACTATAAATAACAACAATGCAGTGAACAATTTTATGCATAAATAATTTTCAGTATTTTGATCAAACATTTTCTAGGATAGAGTAAAAAAAATGGAATGTAGATAGTTCATGAATATGATCATTTTTAAAGCACCAGAGAAACTTCCTCACTCCTTTAGTCATCACAGTATGGCTTCATTATTTCATTTGGAGTGAATATTCAGAATATAAGAAACAAAAATAAAACATATAGTAAAATAAAAATAATATTTGCTTTACCCATGGTTTTCTTTTCTCTTACTTAATTGGAATAACAAGTTTAATATATAACTGAATTACTTGAAACAGTTATTAAAGTGTTCCATAAATTATGCAAGTTATTAATGAAAAAGCACAGATTACAAAAATTGTGTTTGTAATTGATGAATTTATTGACAATTTTTAGTTTTTCAGAATTCATTGAGCTGATTAATCAACTTTATTAATAGTTTAGGAATACTAAAAGACTTTCTCTTCTAAAAAATCTGCTGAAATACTATAATCAGTTATGTTAAAGGTTGCCTTTGGTTATATACTTCATGTGAAAGTTGCCTAGTTTCTATAGCTAACCAAGAATTGTGTACTTATTTAATTTTATGTAGCTGATATGCAAGGTTATAAAGATTATTTTAAGTAAAAATTAAAGAAGGATGCTTGTACATAAAATTTTTAAAGTGTACAGTATTAACTCCTGGTTATACAAAAATTTTACTTTAATTGTCTGCATAGTTTTAAAAAGTGAATTGATATTTACTCTTTTTTTAATGTATTATTTATATTTATTTACTTATTTTTGTTTTTATTTACTTTTTTGTTAATCCTCGCACTAGGATATTTTTACCATTGACTTTTAGAGTGAGTGGAAGTGAGAGGAGAGGGGGAGACAGAGAGAGAGAGAGAGAGAGAGAGAGAGAGAGAGAGAGAGAGAGAGAGAGAGAGAAACATTGATGTGAGAGACACATAGATTGGTTACCTCCTACATGCACCACCCTAACCAGGGAAGGGGATTGAACTTGCAACCCAGGAATGTGCCCTTGACTGGGAATTGAACCCAAGACCCTTATGTGCATGGGCCAATGCTCTAACCACTGAGAAACACAGTCCAGGCCTGTATTTACTTTTTAATAACCAAGTATATTTTTGTGGAATGTATAGTATCCACAGAAGACATCTTCCAAGTCTCCTAGGATGCCTGAAATTGGCACTAGTACTGAATCCTAGAAATACTATGTTTTTTTCCTATACATATATATTATGGTAAAGTTTAATTATACATTAGGCACAGTAACAGATTATCAATAATAACTAATAATAAAATAGAATAATTATAACCATATACTGTAGTAAAAGTTATATGAATATCATGCCGGAGGGCACCAGGGAGGTCAAAGGAGGCTGCAGCTTCATAGTTGGGTCCAGATCCTTGTCACCACACAAGAAAGAATTTGAGGACAGGACAGAAAGATTCAGCAAAGCACAGTAAATTTATTAAAAGTACTCACTTGAGAAGGGAGCACTGGTGAACTCTAAGGACTAGATACCCCAATGGGATCTGGGTAGAAGGTTTTTATAAATGTGGATAAGGGTGGCATAGACCCCTGCTTTGCCACCTTTACCAGTGCCCAGGCCCCTGCAATCTCTGGCCTTGCCTCTGCCCAGGACTATGGGTAGGGCACCCTCATACCCCTCTGATCACCAGCTCCACCTTTGTCCATGCCTGAGGCCTCTGGCCTTGGCAGGGGACCTCCAGCCCCCTCTGATCATCTGTTTTGCCCCTCAGGCCCCCTGACTCCCCAGCCACCTGCCTGGCTAACAGGCCTGACCACCTCGGTGGCAGGGCTAAGCCTGCCTGGGCGCTGCCATCTTGTGTCCATTGGGGCGGCCATCTTTGTGACAGAGTGATGCCTAATTTGCATTTTACTCTTTTATTAGATAGAACATGGCTATGGGAGTCTCCATCTTGTGGCCATGGGGACAGCCATCTTGTGTCCATGGGGATGGCCATCTTTGTCATGGAGTGATGCCTAATTTGCATATTACTCTTTTATTAGATAGGATACAGGAAATTGGGAGGAGGATGCAGGGAACAGGTGGTCAGCAAAAGTCACATCCAGGATGGAAAAGGGAAGGGATAGACCTTGAGGCCTTTGTTCCCTATTCTAAATTTCCTGACTCATACATTCCCCCTGAGAGATTTCAATCCCATAATCATGGGAAGGTGAAAGGTTGGTGTTTCTTCTGTAGTTGCTTCAGGCTGAGATTTGGTATAGTCCCTGCCTAGCCTGGGACTGAAGATCTCTTCCTACTTGATCTAAGAGATCAAGACCTGTATCCCCTTGGATGCTGAGGTCTGGTCTGGAATTCTTGGATTTCAACATTTTTACATGAAACTGTTATAATCTAGAAGATATAAATTTAACAAGAAGATTAAAAAGGCGTGGACCAAATAATAAAAAAGAATAGTTACTTATGGACCAAGGAGTAGAAATACTCAGGTGAAAGAAGGGAAAGCCTTTTTAATCATGTTCCAAAGGACTTTGAAATGTGTTCCTTAGTTATACCTGTGAAGCCAGGATGCCTGTTCGTAGATTTTTTTGGATATTACATTCAGTCAGACCTGATTTGTTTACTTATGTGCAACAGATTTTGTTAATGACTTCACATTTGCCTCCCTCTTTGGCTAAGAGGTAGTCTAGGGCAAGTCTGTTGTCTAGAATTACATCAGCTAGAGAATCTAAAGATTCCTGAATTCCCTATAGGGCCTCCCCTGTGTTGGTAGCAAAATCTTTTAGGGCCTGAGTTAGATTGTGTAAGGTTACTTCATGATAGCAGAATCTTATCCAAGGGGTGGCTATGCCGAGTGTCACTCCTATGCCTGTTATGATTAGGCTTATAGCTCTTTTGGCTCTTCTTGGGGAGATTATATTGTGAACATTTATTCCCAGTCCTGTGAGCCCTGATAAGCCTAGAGTGCATTGTCCCTTGAATTGGGACTTGTCTCTGCAGGGGTAGGCCAAGGCCAGGAACAGAGTAGTAAAAGTTCCTTGGGGCTATCTGTCATAGGGGAGTTGGTGTTTAAGATGTTCACAAAGAAAGACATATCCTGGGAGTGCACAAGCTCTCCCAGGTGATGTATGAAAGCCTGAAAACGGCCCTCAGCCCCGCACCCAGGCTGCCCAGTCACCGCAGTAGGGACCCAAAACCTGAAAGGACTGTGGACAGCCTAAAAACGCCCCTCAGCTCCTCACCCAGGCTGCCCAGGCACCCCAGTAGGGACCCAAAACCTGAAGGGACTGTGGGCAGCCTGAAAACCGCCCTCAACCCCTCACCCAGGCTGGCCATACCCTAATGGGGTGAGGGTCCACACTGGGGGGCTTGGCCAGCCTGCAAACAGCCATCAGCCCCTCACCCAGACTGGCCAGGCATGCCAGCAGGTGGACATCCCCTGAGGGGTCCCAGACTGCGAGAGGGCACAGGCCGGGCTGAGGGACCCCCCCGAGTGCACAAATTTTTGTGCACCGGGCCCCTAATATCCTTATAAACTTGATCTTTAACTAGATATGAGGCCACCCATTTAAATGGTGTTCAATAAAATGTCCTTACAAATGAACAACATTATCAGTACTCATCTTTCTAGCCGAGGAAGGCGCCTTAATATTTTGGACAATGGGAAGGAGAGATATTTGAGTGTAAGGTCTGGGGGCTGGGCAGACAAGGGACCTTCAAGATTCCACCCTCTGAGCCGAATAAACAGCCTAAGGCCAAACTGCAGCCCTGATAAAACTGGCTCCGTAAAAACACCCTCCTTAATGACCATCTGGAATTTCTCAGGATGGCCAAGGTGCAGTTGTACAAACTCCCCGCTTGAACTTAAATCAACCTCCCCTACCCCCCAACAATCTACCGAGGACAAACCTGATTGGCCCAACAGCAGCATAAAGAAGCTTTACCAGGCATGTGTGTCTGTGACTCACACAGCCTGTGTTTGTCCCCGGACTGCGTGACTTCACCCGAGGGCTATCAATAAACGTGATCTTCGCTTTTACCCTGCTTGTCTTGGTCAACTTATTGGTTTTGGGTTGGATTAAATCTTTCAATCAGCCCCTACTTGGACATCAACAGATGGGATAAGATGAATTAGAGAGGATCATGAATACCAAACAGAAGTTCAACTTCTTTTTTTTAATCCTTACTTGAGTACATACATACTTAGAGAGAGAAACATCAATGTGAGAGAGAAACATTGATCAGTTAGTTGCCTTTTATACACACCCTGACTGGGGATTGCACCCATAACCCAGGTATGTGCTCTGACCAGGAATTGAACCAGCAGCCTTTTGGTGCATTGACGATGCTCCAACCATTGAACCACTGGCTGGGCAGAGATTCAACATTAAAAAAAAACACAAATTCTCACTTCATGTTGATTGTTAAATTTTCTTTTCATTTTAGGAATTGGAGAATGACACAGCTTTCCAGCAAGCTGTGAGAACCAATCATGGCAGAAGACCTCCAGTAAGTAAATTATTTTTATTGTGATAAAAAACACATAACAAAATTTACCATCCTAACCATTTTTAAGTGTGCAGTTCAGTTATTGTTAAATATATTTATTCTCATTGTTATGAAACCGATCTTCCAAACCTTTTCATCTTCCCAAACTGAAACTCTGTTCCCATTAAACAACTTCCCCATTTCCTTTTCCCCTGTCCCTGGCACCACCCTTCTACTTTCTGTTTCTATAAAGTTGACTACTTTTGATACATCATATACGTGGAATCATACAGTATTTGTCTTTTTGTTACTGGCTTATTTCACTTGGTATAATACTCTCAAGGTTCACCCATGTGAAAGGATTTCCTTCCTTTTTAAGACTAAATAATAGTCCATTGTATGGATAGACCACATTTTGTTCTGTGGATACTTGGGTTGCTTCCACTTCTTAGCTATTGTGAATAGCTAGATGTACCGGTTACTAATGCAGATTTTGTAATCAAAGAAAACACAGTAATTTCAAGAGAAACATAAAAAATGCTTTATTCAAAGTAATGTCCATCACTAGCTACACATTTACCCCACGTTTCAGGTAATTTGTGGATACCGTCCCAATAGAACTTTTCTTGTTTTGAGGCAAATCATTCAGAGACTCAATTTTTCACTTCTTTGTATGTTTTGAAATGCTGTTCAGAAAGTGTGTGTGCCATCGATCAGAAGAAGTAGTAATCTGAAGGAACAAGGTCTGGTGACGGTGGGTGGGTTAACACTTCCTAAGCAAGCTCTTTTAACATGTCTTTAACTGATTTTGAAGTGTGTGATGGTCTGTTATCATAAAGCAAAATTACTTTGCTGTGTCTTTTGGCACATTCTGGTCATTTCACCATCAAAGTGTGGTTCAAATTGATTATTTGTTGTCTGTAGCAATCGGTATTAATGATTTCACCTGGTTTTAGAAGCTCATAATACACCACACCTTCCTGCTCCCACCAAACACAGAGCATTGTCTTCTTTCTGAATCCATTTGGCCTTGCAGTCGATGTTGATGGTTCACCTGGATCAACCCATGACTGTGTGCATTTGGGATTCTCAAAATAAATCCACTTTTCATCGCCAGTCACAATTCGATGCAAAAAAGACTTTCTTTCGTGCCATTGAAGCAGCATTTTACTGATGACTTTTCGGTTTTCCATTTGTCTTACATTCAGTTGATTGTGGCACCTATTTTCCTTCCTTTAAATCTTTCCCATTGCTTGTAAATGATTGGAAATTGTTTGCTGAGCAACATTTAATCTTTCTGCAAGTTGTTTTTGATTTTGACATGCATCTTCATCCAATAATGCTTGTAATTGTTGGTCTTCAAATTTTTTTCAGTTGACCTGGAATTTCTTTGTCTTTTACATCAAAATAATCATTTTTAAAGCATTTAAACCAGCGTTCACAAGTATCTTGAGATGGAACATGTTCACCATAAGCTTCCCAAAGTATATGATAACTTTCAGCATCACTTTTCTTCAAAATAAAGTAGTGAATTAAAACTTCCTGCAAATGGGCATGAAATTGGACATTTTTAAGCATAAAAATATCTATGATGTTATCACCTTCAACACATTTGACATATGAAGTTTTGAAGCTTGCTGTCAATACAACAAAATAGCATACATATCAAATCGCATATCCATCTATTAAAAAAAATCCGCATTATTAACTGGTACGTTAGTATGCTGCTATGAACATGGCTGTGCACATATTTCAAGACTCTGTTTTCAATCCTTGAGGTAAATACCCAGAAGTGGAATTGCTGGAACATATGATAGTTCTATTTTTAATATTTTTAGGAACTTCCTCATCCTTTTCCATAGTGACTGCTCCATTTTACAATCCCAATAACAGTGTACAAGCATTCTAATTTCTCTACATCCTTGCCCATACATATTATTTTCTATTTTTATAGGTCTGAGGTTTTGATTTGCATTTCTCTGATGACTAGTGATGTTGAGTATGTTTTCATATGCTCGTTGGCCATTTGTATATCATCTTTGAAAAAACATCTAGTCAACATCTTTGCCCATTTTTTAACTAGGTTATTTGATTTCTTGTTATTATGTTCTAAGAGTTCTTTATATATTCTGGATATGAACCACTTATCAGATTAATGATTTGCAAATATATTATCCACTCTGTAGGCCTTCTCAATGTATTGATTATGTCCTTTGATGCACAAAATATTTTTGTATAATATATATTTCCATTTCTCTATTTTGTTGTCATATCCAAGAAATCATTGCTAAGTTCAATGTCAAACTTTCCCTCTATGTTTTCTTCTAGGGGTTTTATAGTTTTAGGTCTTAAGTTTAGGCCTATTATACATTTTGAATTAATGTTTATATGGTTTAAGATAAGGGTCTAACTTTATTCTTTTGCATGTGGATATCCATTTTTCCCACTGTTGGAAAGACTGACGTTTTCTCATTGTGTGGTCTTGGCACCCTTGTTGAAGATTATTTGACCATATACACAAGGGTTTTTTTCTGGGCCATTTATTCTGATTTATTGGTCTATTCTGTTTTTAGTCCATTAATATTCCATCAGCATATGAATTGCTAGAGTGATATTTTTCAGTATTATTAAAATTTTTGTGTATGTTATACAAAGCATAGACATCTAACTTGCACAGTGTATGGATCTGCCAACTGTCTTTTGTAGATGAAAACTAACAGGTTGATAAGTGAAATAGTGAAATATAGAAAGTTCTGTAAGAAAGTGTTTAAGTTGTTATGGGACCATAAAGAAAGGTTATTTGTCACTGGGACAATCAGAAGAGGCTGCTTAGGATAAATTTACAGTTGAATATTAAAGGATATGTATTATTAACACTGACCTTGAGATATGGAAGGAAAGGTGTGACACATGAGGGTATAGGTGACTAAAGGAAAAGACAGGGTAGGCTCTACTCTGTCTGCAGCGATCTGACCAATGCTTAAAAAACCACACACACACACAAAAAAAACCAGATTTAGTCATTTGTAAGTAGTTGGAAAAAAAAAGTCTTCTTTCCTTCAGTTTGTTCTCATAGAATCCTGAGACTCTAACCTTTTCAGCTTTTTCTAAGACCTGTTATGTCAGGTCAAGTTTTTAATGTGTGAGGGTTTTTTAGTGTCTTATGTTTTTACTGATTTGGGGGAAAGGGGCGATTATTAATGAGGAAGATATGATCACATTTTACATTATGATTATGGATTTTTTTTAGTTTTTTGCTTTATATATTTGGAGTAAAACATTTAGAAATGTTATACTTTCATGGTAAATTGAGCCTTTTATTGCTATGAAATGTCTTTCTATCTCTAGTAATTCTGTTTGTCTATTTTGTCAGTTATTAGTATATTGATATAGCTATACCACCTTTCTTTTGTCTAGTGTTTTCATGATATGTCTTTCCTAGTCTTTAACTTTCAACCTTTCCATTTCCATTTATTTCTTATTAGCAGCATGTGATTGAGTATTGCTTTTAAAATACAGTCTGATAATCTTTTTTTTTTTTTTGTGAAGTATTTAGTCCATTTGCATATAATAAAATTGCTGGCTTGGCTTCAGTTTGTTGTGTTACTATTTGCTTTTCAATTTTTCTGCCTTTTTTATGTTTCATTTTCTTTCTTATCTTCTTTTGTTTGTTTTTTATTTCCATTTCCTCCTATTGTTATCTTGGGAATTTACATCTATAAAAATTCTTTTAGTGTTTCCCTAAAGATTATAATACTCATCTTTAACTTACTAAAGTCTGGTATAAATTATTATTTTACTGTTTCCTGGACAGTGCTAAATTTTATATTATTTTCAGTTACCTTTCAATTCTAGAATTTCTATTCTTTTTTTATATTTTCCCATTCTCTGCTAAAATTATAAATCTTGTGTTTTAGCTCAGTGGACATATTAAGCATATTTATGTTAAAATCTGTGTCTGATATTTTCATTATATGTATCACCTTCTGGGTTTTTTTTCATTCTTTTGTTTTTCTTGGCTTTTGGTTAGGTAGTCTTGCCTTGCTTATGCCTAGTTATTTTTGATTAAATGCCAGACAGTGTAAATGAAAAACTTGAGAGTTAATTTAAGGCTATATGTCTGTGCTTTCCAGTATGATAAACACTGGCCACATGTGGTGAGTTACATTTAAATTATTTAAAATTAAATACAGTTTAAAAATGCAGATCCTTGTTACACCAGCCACTTTTCAAATACTCAGCAGCAACATGTGGCTAGTAGCTATCTCATCAAACAGGGCAGGCATGGAATGTTTCCATAAGTGCAGAAAAGTTCTACTGGATAACACAGCCAAAAGTGATCTCATCTTCCAGTAGAGAGAATTTACTCTTGCTTATGGACTTAGAGATACTAGAAATCCTGTATCACTCTTATCCATTTGAGTTTGAGATGATCCTAAATTGGATGTTAGTCCTTATAAGGGCTGGTATACTTCTGACTTACTTTTCAGTCTTAGCCTTTTGAGATCACAGTCTAAAGCTGGGAGGATTACAAGGGCAGCCACCTTGGCAGGCCCCCAACTCCAATGTTTATCTCCTCAGGCCTGCAAGTCTACACAAAGCTATGCACAGCTTCTCAGCCATGTCTTTGGAACAAGCAGATGCCTATAGGAGAAAGCAGAACCTAATGCTGGCTCACCTCTCCACCCTTCCCCTTTCTTTCCTCAACTGGAGACTTTGCAATTCTTCACTGCCTTAATGGTTCTCTAATGTATTTAAACTGATATTTTACAAAAATATTTTGTACTCAGCTTTTTAATTCTTAGTAGCAATGTTATTTAAAGCAGTAGTCCATCATAGCAAGAAGTAGAATTTATCTATTGATGGTTTTAATCAAATATGTCAACCAGCCCTTGCTGGTTTGGCTCAATGGATAGAGCATCAGCCTGCAGACCAAAGGGTCCTGAGTTCAATTCTGATCAAGGGCACGTACTTTGGTTGTACTCTCCCGCCCAGTCTCTGGTCAGGGTTCATTCAGGAGGCCAGCAGTCGATGTGTTTCTCTCACATCAATGTTTCTTTCTCTGTCTTTCCCTCTCTCTTCCACTCTCCCTAAAAATCAATGGAAAAAATATCCACAGGTGAAGATTAACCAAAAAAAAAAACACAACCAAACCCAAATATTTCAAACAATATGCCTAACAACTGACATGTTTAGGTCAGTTTCACCTACATGGTCCTGTTTGATTCCAACTATAGTGTTGTGATCAACATACATACCTTGCATCCTTATTTCAAATATGAGACATTTTAGATTCAAAGAGATTAAATAAACTCAGCTATTAAAGGGAAGAGCTGAGATTTGAACCCAGATTCTTTGATTCCAAATCCTGTCTATTGTTAGAACTAATGGCTGGCAGTAATAAGAATTCATGATGAATGATGGAAGCAACCATGAAAATTGATCATTCCTATTGGCATTTCAGGTCATTCTCAAGTTCCCTTTTCCCTGTAAAATTAATTCCAGAACAAGTCTCCTTCTCAATATCTAAAATTCCTAAGCTTCTTAATATGTAGGATAATTTAAAAGGTAATTATTCTAAATATTATATTAACATTTCTCTATTGATAAATCTATATTTTACACTTCTTTTCCAGTTTTCTCTTATGTAGCTTAATCTGAATTCTATTAACTATGTTTCTTTCCCCTCTCCCCAAGATAACTGCTAAAATACCAAGCACAGCAGTTACTAGACCTGTAGCTACTGGATATGGGGTAGGTTTTCTTAAGCTGAAAATATTAAGATGCTTTTCTTATACATAAATTCATTTTAGGCAGTTCTAAGCAATTTTGGCTATTTTTCAGTCCATGAACCAGATATATTTTCTATTTTGAATAGTTACAAACATAAAAATCTCATTTAATAGCTTTAAATATTCTAGTTCTTTTGATTGTAAATATATCAGAAAACATTTTATTACCTTCTCTATTTGTAAACCTTGTGTTTGTTGATCCACTTCCTTTCATTTTTTATATAATGTGACCAAGTCTCATGTGTATTCCATTCATACATTTTATTTGAAGTTATATAATAAATATAATGTTTGTAATTTTTAAAAACTTACTAATTAATGCATTAAAAAGTAAAATTTAAGAAAATTTTCAAAGGCATATATTTGGGCCTTGCTCTTATTTGAGATTTTTGGAGGAAGGATACTATATAAAAAAATCCATAAAGGAAAATCTTTTATATTTTGCCCAAATTTGGATGTTTTAGCTTACATGAAATAATAGAGGAATGAAGTGGGATATCATTTCCCAGTCCTTACGATATTTCTTAGAGGTCAGAAAAATGATTTCAGAACCGAGGTCCAGGGCAGTTGCCTTTATATTGTCCCTTTATATGAATGAAAAAAGTAGCCTTATCTACAAAACCCTAATATGCAAATAGACCAAACGGCAGAACAACCAAACAACCAGTTGCTATGATGTGCACTGACCACCAGGGGGGCGCACACAGAATATGGCGGGTGTCAGCAGCAGGTGGCAAAGTGCAGAACATACATGGTGGGGCAAGTGAGCAGAGGTGCCAGACCAAGGTGGGGTGCCAGTTTCTGTCATTGGGGCGAGCCTCTGATGGTTAATGAAAATTCTTTGCTCCTGCACACCACAGTCCCACCTGGCACTCACACTGCTGCTGGCACTGACCCCGCTCACCCCTTATGGCTTCTCCACTCCCGCTACTCCTGAGGGGTGATTGGGACCAGCAGCTGCCTCTCATACCTGCTGCTGGCGACAGCCCCACTCACACCCACAGCTGGCTCCGGAGCTGCCACTCGCACCTGCTGCCAATGCCTGGTGCCAGTCCTGATCACTCAGTGCCATCAGCAGGTGCGAGCGGCAGCTGCCGGTCCCAATAGCTTCTCCACTTCCCCCTGCTCCTAAGGGGTGATTGGGGTAACAGTCACTGCTCGCACCTGCTGCTGGTGCCAGCCCCAATCACCGGCAGACAGTGGACCAGAGGCTGCAATGGAAGGGACCAGGTGGGGCCACGGAGGATGGGCCGAGACCTGCCCCTGTGCCCACCACAGCCTCGTGGCTCATGGTTCCTTTTCAAGGTGCTCAAATTTGTGCACTGGGCCCCTAGTATATAATATAACTGTGTATCATATGAAGCATGGTTTTATTCATCAGCCTAAACATGTAATACCCATAAACTTGGTTTTTGGTGACGTTTCAGAACAGGAGACAGCAAACATATTCTGTGAATGGCCTTTAGGCTTTGCAGGTCAGACAGTCTGTTGCAAGTACCAAGTCTGCATTCCTAGTGCAGGAACAGCCACAGATAGGTGTGGCTGTGTTCCAATGAAACTTTATTTTCAAAGGCTGAGGGTTGTTTGCTGATGTCTGCTTTAGCGTTTTACTGTTTGATCCTATGTCCTCAGATGATACATGGAAAAAATTATGTTTAAGTTCATTTGCCAATAGAATGAAGGAAAAGTTATGAAAAAACTTTTATAATTTCATTTATAAAATTAAGTGTAGATTTAAAAAAATTGTTTTAACTTAGTTTTCTGTTTACTAGTCCAAGACATCCCTGACATCATCAATGGGAAGACCAGTGACAGGGGCTATCCAGGTATCTCCATCGTGTGGTTATTCATTTGGGCCTCTCTTGTGACTTAGAATATTACCAACGTTTTCTTTTCTTTATTATATTATTTAAAATGTTAAAGGAGGTATTACTGATGTAATTACCGTGATTCTTTAAAGTGTGGGCTACAGATTGGATGGTTTGAAATCTTTGGAGGCCAAGTCTCTGGACTTACTGAAGTCTCAGATGAAATTTTACTGGGGAGTGGACATGAACTGATGGTTTGATTGTATGGTGTACCCTGGGACCCACTTTTCCTGTGCTGTCATTTACAATCATATTTTTGGTTTCTCTCATAGGCATAGAGGATACCAATCAAAAGTAGGGGAATAGCCAGCTAATAGGCTATATAAGGTGCTATATAAAAATCTATGAGGTTTTTTTTTTTTTCTTTCAAATGGAGTAAGCCCAGTTAAATCAAGGAATTCTATGTTTATAGAGGAGCCCTAGCTGGTTTGTCTCAATGGTTAGAGCATCAGCCCAAGGACTGAAAAGTACCAGGTTCGAGTCTGGTCAAGGGCACATACCTTGATTCTGGTTGCAGGCTTGGTCTCTGACTAGCACGTGAGGGAGGTAACCAATCAATGTGAACATCGATGTTTCTCTGTCTCTCCTCCTCTCTTCCACTTTTCCTAAAAATCAATAGAAAAATATCCTTGGCTGAGGATTAACACCCCCTCCCCCCAAAAGAAGAAAAAGATAAGAAAATGAAAAACATGTATAGGGGAAAATGAAAGTAGAGACAGAGTTGACATAGAGGAGCAGAAGTGCAGAATTAAAAATTGCAGTTAGCTCTGGTGGCATTGCTCAGTGGTTAGAGCGTCAGCCTGTGAACCGATGGGTTTCAAGTTCAATTTCAGTCAAGGGCATATCCCTGGGTTGTAGGTTCCCCACTCTGGGGATGCAGGGTGAGTGCAGGAGGCAACCAATTGATGTAGGTCTCTCACATTGATATTTTTCTATCTCTCCTCTCTCCCCCTCCCTTCTCCCTTCTGCTCTCTCTAAAATCAATGGAAAAAAATATCCTGCACTGAAGATTAACAAAAATAAAATAAAAAATAAAAATTGCAGTTATGTGTCATTTGCAGAACTATAAATACTCTTAAATGATTTCTATTCTTTTAAGGATGGAGTTTCTAGACCTATGACAGCAGTGAGAGCAGCTGGTTTTACCAAAGCAGCTTTGAGAGGTTTGTCTCTTTTAATTTTTTTCAGATCTTTTAATATTTTTTACTGCTTTTGTATGTGTAAATATTGTAACCATTTTAAATCTAACATGCCATTGATTATAAGGTGCGTCATTATTTTAAGTATCCTAAGAAAGAAAAGAGGTAATGAAAGTACTCTGCATCACAATTGGGGTGGTAGTTGCACTGCCAATGTAATTTGTCAAATTGTACTAAATTGTACATTAAAATTTCATTTTATTATT
The DNA here is from genome assembly GCA_004026665.1 of Murina feae. NCBI lineage: Eukaryota > Metazoa > Chordata > Mammalia > Chiroptera > Vespertilionidae > Murina > Murina feae. Next base: position 10,037 of record PVJC01025653.1, on the reverse strand, counting down.
TTAGAGCTCATTTTTAAAAATTAAAAGTAAAAATAGTATTTAAGTATACAATAAATGATTTTAAAATAAAATTATTAGGATAAAAATTAATGTTTATTATATAAAAAGCCAATTAATTAAAAAGCCAATGCCAACTTATTACTCACATGATTGATAATTTAGAGTTTATAATGGAAATAGATTATTGTGGGAGATGAATAAATACTGAGAGAGCATCTCATTTTTGTTTTTTTTATGTTAACACACAAGTTTATATAGTTTTATGTATGTTAAAAATCTCACCAATTTATATACAAAATGTTTATGTAGACATAATAAATGTCCTGCCTATTTAATAAATACGTAATCTGAGTCATTTAATAAATAATTAAATAACGTGCAAGATTTCATATTTTCTTCAATTATGCTGGGTCACAGATTAAATATGAACTCTTGAATTGTGTCTCAGGTTCTGCCTTTGATCCCCTTGGTCAGTCAAGGGGCCCTGCTCCTCCTTTGGAAGCCAAGAACGAAGATAGGTACGTAAGTCCTTATGCTGTTGTTTTATTGTTGCACCTTTAACATTTTTCCAAATAAATATTTTAAAAGTTTGTGTCACCAAAATAATAATTACAATATCATCCCTAGTTCTTGGAATTAGCAAAAGAATCAAACCTAATAAGAATAGCCATGTGTATCTTGTATAGTTTTATTATATTACTAGAGGCCTGGTGCACAGATTCATGCACTGGTGAGATCCCTCAGCGTAGCCTGCAGGGATCGGGCTGAAACCAGCAGTCCAACACCTCCTGCCACTTCTGCTGATCCTGGCCCCACTGCACCTGCTGCCACCGCTGCTCGGCACGCTTGCTGCCACTCTGCTATGGTCTCTGGTCTGCAGCAGCCACTGTGAGCCCTGTGTCTGGTGCCCATTAGTCAGTGGAGCAGCACTTCACATGTGGGAGTGCACTGACCACCAGGGAGCAGCTCCTGTATTGAGCATCTGTCCCTGGTGGTCAGTGCGCATCATAGTAACCGGTCATTCAGTCATTCCATCTTAACGGTCACTTAGGCTTTTATATATATATCCTAGAGGTCCGGTGCACGGGATTTGTGCACTGATAGGGGCATGGCCTGCAGGGATTGGCCCACTGTGAGAGTGCTACTCATCATGGTCAGCCAAGTGGCTGTGGACCCGCCCCCTGAGTGGCTGCTCCTGCTGTGGGAGTAGCCACTCATCCCAATCAACCAAGCGGCGCTCCCACTGTGGGAGCACACTGACCACTAAGGGGCAGCTCCTGCGTTGAGCGTCTGCCCTCTGGTGGTCAGTACATGTCATAATGACTGGTTGACCAGTTGTTCTGGTTATTCTGCTCTTCGGTTACTGGGCTTTTATTATATAGGATTAGAAGCCCAGCATGTGAAATCACGCAGCCCTGCCCACCCATGCCGATCTTTGGTCATTATGACGTTAGGGCTACAGGCCTTTTGTAATATAGATATAGATTTGGCTTGAAGATATATCTGATTTTTATGGAGCCCAATATTCTCTTGAAGGTCAAATGGGGTTGTAAATGTAATAAGATATGCTTATTTTAAAATAATATTTCAAAGAAAAGAATTAAGAGAACATACAAGAAGTTAGTTTGTCATATCACTATTGAGAAATTTCATTTTTATTGAATTAACTTAGTTTTGTGCTAATAGTTAGAAAGTAGCCAAAAACTATGGTATAAATTTAGCTGTATATATGTACTGGTATCTAGGTACATTAATGTCTACATTTTCAAATAGTTTTACAATCAAACACTTACTGAGTACTAAGTGTGTGCCAGGCATTTTGCAGTGCAATATATAAGTGAAGACTGAGCTATTATTATCATTCATAGAGAATATAAGCCACAGAGATCCTCCCAACTGTCCTCCCCTGCAGGCCTGCGTCCCTCCCCACTGCCCACCCCTGCAGTTACTCCATCCAGATTTAAATCCAGAATATTTTCAGAGCTCATACTATTAACGACTATACTGTTTTATTTATATACTAGAGGCCCAGTGCATGAAATTCATGCACGGAGTGGGAATGGGGGATGGGGGTGGTGTCCCTCAGCCCAACCTGCACCCTTTCAAATCTGGGACCCCTTGAGGGATGTCCGACTGCTGTTTAGGCCCGATCCTACCAGTGGGATCGGGCCTAAACAGGCAGTCGGACATCCATTTCACAATCCAGGATTGCTGGCTCCCGACTTCCCCTGCCGATTGCCCCTAACCACTCCCCTGCCAGCCTGATCAATGCCTAACTGCTCCTGTGCTGGCCTGATTGCCCCTAACTGCCCTCCCCCTGCCAGGATGGTCCCCCCGCCCCCAACTGCCCTCCCCTGCAGGCCTGGGTCCCCCACAACTGCTTTCCTCTGCCAGCCTGGTCCCCCCAAATGTCCTCCCCTGCAGGCCTGGGTCCCCCAAGCTGCCCTCACCTGTAGGCCTGGGTCCCCCCCAACTGCCCTCCCCTGCAGGCCTGGGTCCCTCCCAACTACCCTCCCCTGCAGTCCTGGGTCCCCCCCAACTGCCCTCCCCTGCAGGCCTGGGTCCCTCCCAACTACCCTCCCCTGCAGTCCTGGGTCCCCTCCAACTGCCCTCCCCTGCAGGTCTGGGTCCCTCCCAACTGCCCTACCTTGCTGGCCATCTTGTGGCAGCCATCTTTGACCACATGGGGGAAGCCATATTGTGATGGCAAATTTGCATATTACTCTTTTATTAGATAGGATAAATTTTATTAAACTTTAATTCTTAAATCCAGTATTTGAGCTATTGTTTAAATTACATAATTTCCATTTTCAACTAACAAGGAACTTCTACAGAAAACCAGTTTAGCCCTAAGACGATTTGGCTCAGTGGTTAAAGGACTGAAGGGTCTCAGGTTTGATTATGGTCAAGGGCACATACCTAGGTTACAGGCTCGATCTCCAGCCCTAAGTCAGGGCCCATGCAGGAGGCAACCAATCTATGTGTCTTTCTCACATCAGTGTTGCTCTATCTCTGTCTGTCCCCCTTCCTAAAAATCAATGGAAAAAAATACTCTCGGGTAAGGATTAACAAGTAAATAAATAAAATAAAGGAAAACCAGTTAATTTTGTACCCTAGTTAATGACAGTATGTCTGCTAATAAAACTTTTTTTTTACATATATCATTCTGGAATCCTTTTAGCTGCTAACAACAGAAGACACATCAGAAACACATATACAGTAAAACATTTATTATGTTACTAGCTGTACCCGGCCACATGTTGCTGTGGCTCAGTCTGGTTAAATGGAAAAGAAAGAAGAGAGAAAGCGCAAGTTTCTAATATGTTTAATTGCACAATGCTTGTGGGTATACAATGCGCCCTCCCAGGCAGCTGCCCCTGGCACACCACTGCCCCCACCCCTGCCCTGCCTGTCTGCTCTGGCCTAACACACATGTGCCTCTGCAGCCCAGCCCCCCCAGCGCCTACCTGCACCCCCACTCCCCACCGGCGGCCTGCGCCCTGCACCCCGTGCCCTGCACCCGAAGCGGCCTGGCCACTCCCAACTCCTGCCAGCAGGGGCCCTTGAGGAGTCACCCAAAAGCCAGAGGAAAAAGGAGCCAAAGATGTCTCCCCGCTCCGCCTTCGCCTGCCACACTCCCTGCGAGCCCTCGGCCGCTGGCATGGTGGGGACTGCGGTGGCCATGCGCACCCCAAGCCCCAGCCCAGCCCCGGCCTTTTCATCTGCTTTCACAACAATGTCAATGGACTTGTATGTGACTGCCTGGTTTTGAATGTTAGACTGAATAATATTTAGTTTGTAGCATGTGTTGCTTTTACATCCAACAGATGGCGCTGTTTTTTTTAAAACATGTTTTTACCAGTTTTTTTTAAAAAAAAAAACATGTGTTTTTACCTGTCACAGGTGTGACATCTATATAATGTAGGTATATAAAAACGCGCATATTTGAATGCAATGTTGTGTCAAAATTTCAAAGAAATCGGTGAAGAACTTTCAGAGATTTGAGATTTTGAACAAACGAACATTAACATTTTTATTTATATAGATTAACAGGAAATCTGGTGGAAGGGCAGTTCTAGAGGTGGTTAACTTAACTTCTCAATCCTGGTTCAGCTTTCCTCTGATTCTATTGGCTTTTCTCAAGAGCCTGCCCATCCGTCTTAGGGCTAAACTGGTTTTCTGTAGAGGTTCCTTGTTAGTTGAAAATGGAAATTATGTAATTTAACGTTGCCCATAGTGATGCCAAGAGTGCCATCAGAGAGTTCAAAACTTTCAGAATGAAAACATTGATAAAGCCTAGCTAGAGTCAGAAAGTTCCAATCTCAGGTCCTTTTTAAAAAGCAAAGAAAATCTTTCCAAGGCTCTCTACCCCAAGAAGATTGTTTTCATTTTTCATTGGCAGAAGAGCATCACTTGCCTATGATTTATCCAAAAATTTGGCAACCGAATGAGATTTGACAAGTGTAGATCCTGTGTGCAAGGAAGGGTGGGTGCAGGCTCTTGTGTAGGTAGGTTTCCAGCACTGTCTGCATATAGCACTGTGTGCACACAGAGTAAAGTTTTTTGGCATTTGATAGGGCCATAGAGTGTCTTCATAGAGTTCATTTATAGATTTTTGTTTTAAATTTTTACATTGATATTTCAGGTTTAATAACAAACGGTTGGCAACCAGAAAATAGATTTCTATACTTCATTATAACCTTTATGAAATCACCATCTATTATGCTCATTGCCCAGTTAGAATTTTGCAGATGTTTGTAAACTCATAAAATTTGTATCCCACCTGATGAAATTTGTAGGCAGGTTCCACTGAAGAACATGATTCTATAGACAAGGCTATACTGTTAAATTTATTCCTGTATTCTTTTTTTTTAATCACATAAATACATTGTGTTCCAGTATACTCATAGTAAAATTTTATCTAGGCACTGTTGTGCATTCAGAGTGTTGTGGTATTTTGCTGGAAGAAAGTAAGAGCAAAAAGAAATTAATGTCATTTTTGAAAGGTAACAAATTTGATGTACTGTGTTTGCTACTAATTGAGTCATGGTTTTTAAACTTCTCACCTTGTTAGAAAGCTTCTCTTCAGTACCTATTGGGTAGTTAATAATAATTATTATATTATCTCTTTTATGGGGAGCTTCAGTTTTCCTAACCACTAGGTAAAGTTTCCATTTACCTAACATCTGAAAAAAGGATCTGCTTTCTCTTTGGGATAATAATACAATAGCGTGGCTCCTAGATTTACCTTACTGGATTTAAATCCTAGCACTCTAACTTTCTAGCTGTGTGATCTCGAGCATAGCACTTAACTTTCTAAACCTTAGTTTCCCTAACAGTAAAAAGAATAATGATAATACTTGTATGTGATTATGATGATTAAATGACATAATTAGGGTAAAGCATGTAGCTCAATGTGAAATTACACTTATGCTAAGTAAATGTTAGCTATTTTTACAGTTATTCTGAGTAGTTATATAATGCAATTCTTAAAAACAGTAGTACATTTGCTCCTTAATGCCATTTATACGTTTCTCTTATCTATGACCTATTCTTCACATTTAAAAACACATTAAAAGTAAATTACATTTTACTATATATCATTACCTGCTTTCTTCTTTAATAGTCCAGAAGAAAAGATTAGACAATTAGAGAAGAAAGTAAATGAGTTGGTCGAAGAAAGTTGTATTGCCAACAGTTGTGGAGACTTAAAACTGGTAAGTTTATAAACTAACAGGATTCAGGATTATGAAGTGTATATATGTATATATCTGGTTTTAGATGTGCACACTTATGGAGTGTGTATATATGTGCACACATACAAGCATATGTATACATAAATATTTTTGTTTTCTGTTGACTGGCCTTAGAGTTGTCACTGAAGCAATTATTTGTTGGGAATCCTACTCTGCTTCTTTTAAATTATTAAATATTTTCTTTTAATTTGCTCTTGTTCACATTACTTTGATTGTTACGCTATATAAATATAATTTCTGTGACTTCAGTTATCGTGTTAATGACTACCATTAGGAAAAATTGTTCAATATGAAAAGTTACTTTTGTTGCTCATAGTACTAGTGCCTTTTTAATCTAGTTCTAAAAAGCAAAAATCCCCTGTTGAATTAATCTGTTTGTAGTTAGTCTCAGTGAAATAGAAGGTTCCTGACATTCTAAGTAGAGAGCCAAACTAAGCATCTGCCATAGCATTGAGTAGCATTTATCCTGTGACTTGTCTAGATTTGGGGCATCACAGAAACCAAACAAATCCATCTAAATTCCTGTCTCATGAGATAGAATTAAAATAACCAAAGATTCAGGAGTTAGGAGGAAAAAAAGGAAATCAAAGACAGATAGTCAAACCTAAAAGTGGTGGAAGGCATGGTGATGAAGAGACTGGACTTGGGGCAAAGCTACTGTACATTTTGTCCCGCAGACTCCCTCTTCTTTTCCAGAATAAACACAAATTTTTATGATAGTGAGCTCCAGTTTAAACAAATGGTCTGGGTTCTTTTGCTGTCAAGGGGTGTTTGTGGTAAGGGTACCCTGGGCCGTGGGCATCCAGGAATGGATAGGGCATCCAGCCCAGCTACATGCAGGTGTTTCCCAATTGCACACATTCTCGGAATGAATGCTCACAGTGTATACTTGATTTCAGGCCTTAGAAAAGGCAAAAGATGCAGGAAGAAAAGAAAGAGTGTTGGTGAGACAACGTGAGCAGGTGACAACTCCAGAAAACATCAATTTGGATTTAACTTACTCAGTAAGTATGAAATACCTGTTAAGTCAAATTATTTTGGCTAGGATTTGTAGATTCCACAAGTCTTTTATCTTTTATATTTCTTATTTCCTTTTATTTTTAAAATTTAATTGAATCTCAGATGCTTAGAATTAGATTAATGATCATCTTTCTTTTTTAAGAAGAGTTCATGAGACACGCTTGTCTTTGGTCTGTGTGAAGATCTTCTTTTGAAGATCTTATTTATTGATTGATTTGAAAAAGAGAGAGAAAAAGTAATGATTTGTCGTTCCATTCAAAATATTGATTTATTTTTGTATCCATTGGTTGATTCTTGTATGTGCTCTGACTGGGGATCCAACCTGCAACCCTGGTGTATTGGGACCACTCTCTAATCAACTGAGCTACCTGGCAGGGCAAAGATTATCTTTTTATTTAGTTTTTTGATTAGTTGTTTTTAATAACTTAGTAAGTGCTCACCAGCCAATGACTGTTTCTTGAAGACTGATATTTATGCTGTCTTCAGTGTGGTTACTTTAATGAGATTCTGATGTTGACTTTTTGGCCTGTGAATTTCAAGAACTTCAAATGAGGCAAATAAGACAATGCTCTGTGAAGGTAGTAAAAAACAAAACAAAACTAATTTCTAGCAAAATTTCTTTAATTCTGAAAAGACAGTGCTGTGATAAGGCTGTTTAAAAGGGTATATTTTTATTGGGAAAAGTTGTCATATGTCAAACACATGGAAAAAAAGTACATTTGAAACTGAATAAGAATTTTTAGATGTTTACTATTTATAGCTAATATTTTTTAATTTCATTATAATTCAATTTATAAAGATCATTTTTTCCTATCCTCTAGGAAGATAATTTACAGTAACTTAATAACAAATTATAATTTTGCATGTAGAGAATCACTATTTAAATAAAGGTTTAAGATATTCCTAAATGAAGTTTAATTTATTTTTATGAAGAGAATTTGGTTCACTATTTTGCTTATTCCTTTTATCACTAGCAACATTAAGAAGACACAGTTATTCTTTGTAGGTCTTCCTGAGATTAATGGATGGCAAATACTACCTAAAATAAAAAGAATATATAGAAAATTAATGTGAAATTCAGAGATCAGCCTTACCTATCTGAATGTTCTGGTTCATTTAGAATGCGAGATTTTCTGTCTACTTCATTTCCTAATTGGTTGAGTGTCTTGATATGAGCAGCTTTGTTACATGACTTTAATCCCTAGAAAGATTCTAGGCAAAAGGGGCCTAAATGGTCATTATGTATCTTTTTGCAATATTTTCCTTCCTTAGGTTCTGTTCAACTTGGCCAGTCAGTATTCAGCTAATGAAATGTATGCTGAAGCACTAAACACATATCAAGTTATAGTGAAAAATAAGATGTTTATCAATGCAGGTAGGTGTTTATAGTCAGTTTGTCTAGTAAGTATAGTTCTTTTGTAGTGTTCATTTATGTTTCCTCCCTGTATGTTTTCTTACAATGAAGTGACCTATGCTGTAAAACAAATTTGTATTTATATAGAGGTATCCTGATTAAAAATATTATTTATATTAAAATCCACACAAATGCAAATGAGGAAATAAAGTTGGTATGAGGTATATTACCTAATAGTAAACAAAAATATGTGTTCTGTCATTACAAGGAGAATGAGTTATGGCAGCCCCATAAAGTGTGCTTCCCCTTGTGTAATTCATCCCCAAGAGTTTGTAGTTTATATCTAGCATGTACATTGTGTAAACTTTGGTAGCAGCATTAAAGTTTATTAATATCGTTTTCTTGAATATCAATTAAAATGTGTGTATCATTATTGGGTCTAATTTTAAAGTCCCATATTTTTCTTAGAAGAACACAACTCCAATTTTCTAATGTAAACCAGTTGTTTTCTAGTTGTATTTTTAAGGAATTCAACTGTCTTAAGTTCCATTTCCTTACATAATTAGTGTGTGGATACATGAAAATGTTATAACTATTTTTCAAGGGAGAATTTTACGTAATGCTTGAACCTTTATAACTTGATAAGTGCTTCAAAGAATATGAATTAATGTTATCTAAAATATTATAAAAATGAAAAACATAGAATATTATATATTCCTTTTTTTTAATTAGGAAGATTGAAAGTGAATATGGGAAATATTTATTTAAAGCAAAGAAATTATTCCAAAGCCATTAAATTCTATCGAATGGCATTAGATCAAATTCCAAGTGTCCATAAAGAAATGAGGTGAGTTTACATAATGATAACTTAAGAAAATTGATAAAATTTATCAATTGTAAAATTGTGTTATTTTTAGAAACAAGATAACTCTTCTGACCTGTTGTCCGTAGGTTGGATGTTTTGAGGTGTTTGTATAAGCAAGGTATTAGATTTATGTGATGTCTGTTCTTGCACACATTTGTATAATGACAAGTTAAAGGTTTAAAGGCATAATATCTGATCAATTGAAATAAAAACTACTTGGCCTATGTAGGAGATAATCATCAAATGCAGCTAACTACCTACAGAAAATCAAAACTTAGTCCTTTAAAAGAAGTAAAACTGTCCTTATTCACAGATGACATGATATTGTACATAAAAAACCCTAAAGACTCCATCAAAAAACTATTAGACTTAATAAATGAATTCGGCAATGTAGCAGGATACAAAATTAACGCCAAGAAATCTATGGCATTTTTGTACACCGATAGTGAACGTACAGAAAGAGAAACTAAAAAAACAATCCCATTTACCATCATACCAAAAAAACTAAGATACCTAGGGATAAACTTAACTAAAGAGGTAAAAGACCTCTACTCAGAAAACTACAGAACGTTGAAAAAAGGGATAGAGGAAGACATAAACAGATGGAAGAACATACCATGTTCATGGATTGGTAGAATCAATATCATTAAAATGTCAATACTACCCAAAGCAATCTATAAATTCAATGCAATCCCCATTAAAATACCAACGGCATACTTTACAGACCTAGAACGAACTCTCCAAAAATTCATCTGGAATAAAAAAAGGCCCCTATGTTCATAGCAGCACAATTTACCATAGCTGCAGCGATCTTGAGAAAGAAGAACAAAGTAGGAGGGATCACAATACCAGATATCAAGCTGTATTATAAAGCCACTGTTCTCAAAACTGCCTGGTACTGGCACAAGAATAGACATATAGATCAATGGAATAGAATAGAGAGCCCAGAAATCGACCCAAACCAATATGCTCAATTAATATTTGACAAAGGAGGCAAGAACATACAATGGAACCAAGACAGTCTCTTCAATAAATGGTGCTG
>PVJC01025652.1:9792-24721 GCA_004026665.1 Murina feae | reverse complement strand
AGTGGGAGAACTTCTGTGCTGGAGACACCCTTATGGGGCAAGAGTTGTTTCAGTGGGGCTTTTATGCTCACTGCATCTGCCCCGAGTGTGTTCCTTGTGGATCTGTTTTGTTTAGGTTAGTCCCACTCTGGCCACTGGGTTAGGCTGGCTCCTGTATCTTTAAGGAGGTGTTGATTAAGCCTTTGCCTTAGGCTACTCAATCTTTTATATGCAAAAGCCTCTGATGCAGCTTGGGAGGGGCGGGGCCTCGGGGAGTTTGCAGGGCAGGGTGGAGCAAATAGCTATGGCACTTCTCAGCCCTGCGCTGAGAGACACCAGGTCTCTGTGTCCCATGGTAATTCCTGCAAGCAACGCTGAGAGAAACCTGCTTTGGATTTCCTCCCGGTGCCAATCAGTCCCCCTTCTCTGGTTGTCTGGGTCCTCAGAAACTCGCCTGGAACTGGAGTTCAGAGCCGCTGGGAACTTGTGGCTCTCTCCGTTTTGGAAAAGAACCGCGTCCTCCGGCGCCAGCCCTCTCCCCGAGCCTCGTGCGCGCGCCTCCGTACTTTGCTTCCGCTGCTCCTCTGAGTCTCAGACTCTTTTCTAGTTGTAGGATTTTCACTCAGCCAGCCTTCCTGTGGGTGCAAGTGGTGTCCGTGTGTTCTTTTCGTGGATATTCTGAAATAGTTGTTCACGGCTGCATTTACGGTGTTTACCTTATGCCGCCATCTTGTTTCTCCCTGTACCATCCAGCTTCTCAGAAACTCGGCATTTTAATTATGATGTGTCTTCGTGTGGTCCTCTTTGGATTCCTCTTGTTTGGGATTCTTTGTGCTTCCTGGACTTGTAAGTGTATTTCTTTCACCAGATAAGGGAAGTTTTCTGTCATTATTTCTTTTTTTTAATATATTTTATTGGTTTTTTTACAGAGAATAAGGGAGAGGGATAGAGAGTTAGAAACATTGATGAGAGAGAAACATCTATCAGCTGCCTCCTGCACACCCCCAACTGGGGATGTACCCGCAACCAAGGTACATGCCCTTGACCAGAATTGAATCTGGGACCCTTCAGTACGCAGACCAACGCTCTATCCACTGAGCCAAGGCGATTAGGGCTGTCATTATTTCTTCAAATAGGTTTTCAATATCTTGCTGTCTCCCATAATTCAGATGTTGGTACCCTTGAAGTTGTCCCAGAGGCTCCTTAAACTATCTTTCTATTTTTGGATTCTTTTTGCTTTTTGCTTTTGCTTTTCTGGTTGGGTGTTTTTTACTCCTTCGTATTTCAAATCTTTGAGTTGATTCTTGGGATCCTCTAATCTGCTGTTGGATCTTTGTATATTATTCTTTATTTCAGTAAGTATATGCTTAATTTCTAATTGGTCCTTTTTCATATCCTTGAGGGTCTCGCTAAATTTCTCAGAGGTTTCTAGAAGATTCTTAAATAACTTTATAACCGTGGTTTTGAACTCTATATCAAATAGTTTGCTTTCCTCCATTTCTTTCGTTTGTGGCATGTTTCTTTGTCTCTGCATTCTGGCTGTTTCCCTATGTTGATAGAATGGTTTTGTGTGCTAGGTGTCCTATAGGATCCAGTGGCTCAGTCTTCCTAATTACCAGAGGTTGGCACTCTTGTTGCACCCCTTTGTGGGCTGTGTGCATAGTCTTGTTGTAGTTAAGTCTTGATTGCTATTGGTATCACTGGGAGGAATTGACTGCCAGGACAATTGGCTGTGAGGACCAGCTGTGTATACAATGGGAGAACCCCTGTGCTGGAGACATCCTTATGGAGCAGGACTTGCTTCAGTGGAGCTTTGGTGCTCACTGAGTCTGCCCCTTGAGTGTGTTACGTATGGATGTGAAGAGTTATACTCTGGTATGGTCTCACTCTGACCACTGGGTACATTGGCTCTTGGATCTCCAAGGAGGCACAAAGTCAGCCACTGCCTGAGGCCACCCAGCAGGGGCTAAAGAGAGATCTGCAGATTCCTCCTCTTTTTGGGGTGTTTGGAAGTGCCCAGATGAGGCCCAGCTGTGAAGCAATGCAGGCTGTTGTCTAGGTCTTCTTTTGGAGGCCTTGGCACTCTTTGACCCAGCTGCAGCTTGTTAGGTTTTAGATTGCAAAAGAACAGGTCATTCATATGCAAAAGCCTCTGCTCACAGCTTGGGTGGTATAAATTGGGTGGGGCAGGGTCTCAGGGTATCATCAGAGTGGAGCAAACCGCAATGGCTGCCAGTCTGCTCTGCCTCAGAGAGGTTCCGGGGTCTCTGTGTCCTGAGTTCCCATGCAGGAACAATGATCACTGCAAGCACCTCTGAGAGAAAGCCACCCTCGTGTTCTAGCCTGATGCCAGACAGTCCAGTTTCTCCCTGTAGGAGTCTGGATCCCCAGAGTCTTGCCTGGAATTGGAGTTCAGAGCAATTGGGAGCTTGTATCTCCCTCCTAATTGAAAAAGACAACAGCGTACCCAATTGCAAGCCCGTTTTCACGTGCACCTCCATACCTGTGCACTTCCTCACCTCTGCACCTTCTACCAGCTTCAACGCTCTTTACTCTTTCATTCAGTTGTAGAATTTCCACTCAGCCAGCCTTCCTGTGGTTCTGGATGATATCCGTTTTGTCTTTTAATTGTAGTTTTGATGTGGTTGTGCAAGGCAGCAAGTACAAGTGTGTACCTATGCCACCATCTTGGTTCCCTTTCCATTCTTTTTTTTCTCCTTATGTCTTGGCCTTCTGATTCCATTCTTTAGTGAACCAAGTGCTCATAGCAAAATTACCTTTCCCTATACCTAATATACTATCTATATATATAAAAGGCTAATATGCAAAATGTCCCCTTGCGAGTTCGACCTGGAGAACAGGAGTTTGCTCGCTCACTCTATGATGTGTGCTGACCACCAGGGGGCAGCACAGAACATGGCAGGCCACCAGCAGCAGCGGCAGGGCACTGAGGGAGCGAGGGAATGAGGAGGCAGGAAAGCAGGGAACCTGATCGCCCTAATCTTTGGCCAGGCCTAGGGAACCTACCCATGCATGAACTTCATGCACTGGGCCACTAATAACTAATAACCCCCAAGGGATGCTTTAAATGCATAAAACCTATCTATGGGGCTAGATCCTCAAGCCCAATAGAAAGGAGGCACCAGGAGGTGAAGTGACTTCCTCAGGCTGTCAGAGTAAATGGCAGCAGGATCATGGGGGAAATCCCTCTGATCTTTGGTGCAAGCCATCTCTGTACCCTCTGGCTCTTGGGCCCTGAGGCTCTAATCTCTGCAGAGAGGGTTGGAGGGACATGCAAAACATCAAAAACAAAAGAAAAGCAAGCATAAGATGGAGAGTTTGTTTCTTACGTGAATTTTCTCTTTGAAAGCCATTCACATGCATCTCTCCTTCGAGAGGGATGGTCCCCTGCAGTTGTTTCCTATGATGTTTGGGGTGAATGTGGAGGAATCTTCACCCATCAATAGCTGCCACTGGGTGTATGAAGCTGAAGGTCCTGGGGACTACAGTGACGGTAGAGAGGGAAGTCTGGAAACCTAGATTCCACTTAAGTTACTACTCTTTTAGGCTTACAGCTGGGATGGAGGCGCTAGATCCCAAGAGTGTGTTTAGCATGAAGACTGGTTTTCAAAGTGCTTATACCTATTGACCCTCCCACCAGCAGCACTCCACATCCTCGCCCCCACCTGCCGCCCAACTCTAGGCTGCAATATTGGTATATGTCACATCTGAGGTCCACTGACTCCCTGGGGATACCTCTGTTTCTCTCCTTCCCAGATGTCAACAGCTGGCTGCTCACCTTTGGATTCCAGCTTCATAATGTGATTCCAGGTTATCCCAAGCCAGACACGGATGCCATGGAACCATCCTACGAGCTCGTCCACACACAGATGAAAACTCAGGAGTGGGACAACAGCAAGGTAATTCATGCCCACAGCTGCCCACCCCGGGTGCCACTCAGACATTCCAGGAGCAGGTCCTACCAGCTTTTCAGGAAGGTTTGGGCCATTGATAGAAACAGATATGGTGCGTCCACAGTGCCTGCTAGAAACTGTTCAGCAAACATTTAGTAACCCTACCGTTGGTGGGTCATGGGGGGCCCGCTGTCACAGCACACAGCCCCTCACTGTATGAAGGCATTTTATAAGTTACACTGAGTTTGGAGTCCCACAAAAACAATGAGCCTCTGTCATTCCCCAGAACAAACATGTAAGGAAGGAGAGGGTGTGTTCTAAAAAACGTGACATTTTCAAAGCACCGTGCTGCACCCGGCCTTGCATGAGGTACTCTACATAAGTTAATTCATAGTTATCCCCTGGTCTCATTGTTCTCCTTCTACAGATTTTATGCCTGAGGTTGTTCCACGCCACCCAGCACGGAAGGGGTGGGGCTGAGGTTCCACCCAGGTCTGTCTGTAGATGCTCAAAATGTTACTTTCTCATGTCTTCCTTTTATGATTCAGTTCCAAAGACTCATAGGGTTATATAGCTGTTCAGGTCCTTGGAAACAGTTTCCCCCCACCCCTCCCCCCAGGCATCCATTGCTCATCCCCACCCCCATACATGGTGTCTGTACTAGGCACCGGCTCTTCCAGGCCGCATGCTGTAGCCAGTGAGAGCAGGAGTGCATCAGGCACAGGGCAGGCCTGCAAGGGGAGCCCAGGTCTCACTGAGGAGGAAAGCAGGGTTACCAGATGGCGTACTGCTCCTGGGCAGAAACTTGCACACCCACGTTTCTTATTCCCTCGTGACTCCGTTAGGTCTCAGGTCACTGTCTCCTCCCCTAGCCTCTGCCCCTCTCTGCTCTGGTGACCCCCACAGCTTCCTCTTTCCCAACACTCACTGCCCTGAATTTCAATTCCTGCTTTCTTTCCTGTATCTCTACTCGACTGTGAGCCCCCCAAGGGCCAGTACTGGGTCTTATTTGGTACCCAGCAAAGGGCCTAGGCCAGCAGTTCTCAACTTGTGGGTCTCGACCCCTTTGGCAGTCGAACGACCTTTTCACAGGGGTCGCCTAAGACCATCCTGCATATCAGATATTTACATTACAATTCATAACAGTAACAACATTATAGTTATGAAGTAGCAACGAAAATAATTTTATGGTTGGGTCACAACATGAGGAACTGTATTTAAAGGGCCAGAAGGTTGAGAACCACTGGCCTAGCCCATACAGGAGGTGCATGGAACTTCCACTGAATGAGCAAATGGTTGAAAAAAGTAAACAACCCCATGAATTAGGCATCTCTGCCCTCCCCCATGCCCATTTTATAGCAAGGAGACCAGGGTTCAGAGAGAACTTGCCCAAGGTCACTCAGCTGGAAAGTGGCAAAAGGTAGTAAGAGCCCAAGTCTGTCTGGCCACCAAGCCATCTGCTCTCTGCTGCCCCCTGCTGCCCTAGGCCTGGCCCTGCCCCTCTCCAGTCCCCACAAGGCCTCCAGGCTGGCCTGTTCCCAGGGCTGACTCCCGTGGCTGGGCTCTTCCACCACCACCAGGCAGCCTCCTCCACTGCACAGAGCCCCAGCTCAGCAGCCTGTTTGCCAGGCTTCCCTGTCAATGAATTATTGATTTCTGCCCTTGGCAGGCATCGGAGATCTTTGTTGTTGAGCACTCCAGCTTTCGTGAAACTCTAGGAAATAATTGTTCACAGACAGGGTTCTATTAATTATAAAGAGGACTTAATTTCAGTGAGAAGCCGATGGGCCTGTTTCTAAAGCCATTTCCCTGAGTTGCTGATAAGGCCCCGGGGCCTGCTGCTCTGCTGAGCTCCTACACCACGGGGATGGGAGGCGGGGGTACAGGGGGAAGGGGGGGTAGGTAGTATGCCAAGATAGGGCCCAAAGTATCCCCCAAAGCAGCCAAGAGCAGGAACACCTGAGGATCTCCCAGGAAGCACTGTGGGGTGGAAGGCCTCCTTGAAAATCATTTATAAATCCAGCAGAGTAGAGGGTTTACATAAATCACTGCTTGGCATCTTACTAAGCTTTCTTGCCAAGAATGCATTTCTTGCCATTCCTTCATCTAACATCACCCCCTCATCCTTCCAGTACCAGCTCCAACATGAGCTTGTCCTGGAACCCCACCTTCTCCACCGCATTCCTCCACCTTCAGGCTGAGAGAGTCTGGTCCTTGTTTGCTCCTCACTTAAGTCCCTCCTTGAAACTGAGCCTCTACAATCAGACAGATCTGGGTTTGAATGTTAAATTGAATTCTTGGTGGGCCAGTCACAACCTCTTTGAGCCTTAGTTTTCTTAGCTGTAAAGTCAGGGCACTAATAGTACCAATATATGAAGTTATCGTAGAGATGAAATGAGACAATACATGTGAATTATTTCTCTCAAAGACCAAGACATGTCAGCTTCAGCTACTACTGCCTCTGAGGCCACCGGGGATCACTTTTGACTGCAGTTCTTTGTTGGCATATCTGTCCTTCCCATTAAAGGATGAGTTCTTCAAGGGAAGGGTAGCATCGCACTCACTGTGTGTCTCCAGTGCCCAGGAAAGGACCTGGCGCAGAGAAGATACTCCCTGAACAGTTTCTGACTGGGTGAAGGGATGGAGAGAGGATGGCTGGATGTTCCAGTGATCAGGAGTAGAGCCATGTGCTATATCTTAGATAAATATAGATTTGACTTAGTTATGTAAACTGATTCTCCAGGCCTCCTTTGGTTGTTTTCCCTTTGTCTCACTCTCCTTCTCTCTCTCTCTCTCTCTCTCTCTCTCTCTCTCTCTCTCTCTCCACCCCCCCCCACCCCATCAGTCTATCCTGGGGGTACAGTGTGAAGTGCAAAAGCAGCTCAAGGCCTTCGTCACCCTAGAACGTTTTGAGCAGCTCTATGGCTCCACAATCACCAGCTGCCAACAGGCCCCAAAGACAAAGAAGTTTGCATCCAGTGGCTCAGTCTTTGGCAAGGGGGTCAAGTTTGCACTGAAGGATGGCCGCGTGACCACAGACATCATTAGTGTGGCCAACGAGGACGGGCGGAGGGTTGCCGCCATCTTGAACAATGCCCACTACCTGGAGGACCTGCATTTCACCATCGGCGGGGTGGACACCCACTACTTTGTGAAACCAGGGCCTTCGGAAGGTGACCTGGCCATCCTGGGCCTCAGCGGGGGGCGGCGAACCCTGGAGAATGGGGTCAACGTCACCGTGTCCCAGATCAACACGATGCTCAATGGCAGGACTAGACGCTACACAGACATTCAGCTCCAGTACGGGGCCCTGTGCTTGAACACCCGCTATGGGACGACCTTGGACGAGGAGAAAGCACGGGTGCTGGAGCTGGCCCGGCAGAGAGCCGTGCGCCGGGCATGGGCCCGCGAGCAGCAGCGACTGCGGGAAGGGGAGGAGGGCCTGCGGGCCTGGACAGAGGGGGAGAGGCAGCAGGTGCTGGACACAGGGCGGGTTCAAGGCTACGATGGCTTCTTCGTGATCTCCGTGGAGCAGTACCCAGAACTGTCAGACAGCGCCAACAACATCCACTTCATGAGACAGAGCGAGATGGGCCGCAGGTGACAGAGAGGACCACGGCCCGGACTTCTTGCCAAAGACAGCTACGCTTTTGTGGCCGCACACCTGACTGTGTTGTACTTTAAAAAAAATAATAATAATTCCTTTTTTTTAACAAGTGCAGAAAAGAAACAAACAAAAAAAGATACTGGTTGCATTGTAACTCGTGCAACATTCTTTTTTTAAGAAAAGAAAAACACAAAATTGGCCTTCACACATTTTTTGCAAAGAACAGAAGGTATTTTTTTTCTGTAGTGTGATCACAATGAAAACTTTATTGTCTTTTGTTCCCTTTTCCTTGAGGACGTTTCCTTGTTGTTTGGGGTACATTTCTTTGAGACGCATCTCCCGGGGTGTGTCCTTGTCTGTCCCCCGGTACCCAGTGTGATGTGAGACGCGAATGTCTGTGCTAACTTGTCTCATGTGCAACCCTTTCCTCAGTGGGGGTCGGGCAGGAATGAGGGGTGCAGGTAACAAGCCAAACTCCTAAGGAGGCCTGGAAGGAGGGTCTGCCGGACCTGGGGATCCCGACTAAGCTCCCGCAGATGAGTGGTGGCTTTTAATTCACTGTGTTCCATGCCTCCGGAGGACCACAGGTGGCCCCATCTTTCTCTGGGAGGAAGGGGGTTTCATGATGTCATTCAGCACCCCTTTCAAGCTGCCCCAAACTCCTGCTCAAGCTTTATGTTTTGATGCTAAATGAAAAGCACCCCCCCCCTTTTGGAAATCCTGTGTAGTTGTTGGTGCCACCCCCAGGCTGAGATGGAGAAAGTGTCTGCCAGGTCCTTTCCCCCAGCCTGGTGACATAACGTCCTGCGACTAAGAGCCTCGTCCTCCAGGACGATTGTGGTTGGTTGGTCCTCCCACGCTGTACCTTGTTCATCTCCTCTCCCAAAGTCAGACGTGAGAACCAGCAGTGTAAACCAGCACTCAGTGTGGGCACCATGTCCAGGGAGGGGAAGGCCACCCAGAGCAAAAGATGGCAATGATGGCATGGGTACCAGCATGCTTTGCTAGGTGAAGCCCTCTCCCCACGACGCTGGGCGCCTTCCCGCCACTGCTCAGCTGCCACCACTGAGACCTCGAAGTGTGGAGAGAGGTGCTTGGTGGCCTTTGATGCTGGAACGATGTTTAAGAAAAAGTCAGCCAAAGAGAGGAAGGTGCGAGCCAAGCCTCCCTCTAACCAGCTTCCCCATATGGGCTCCTGCAGAACAGAATGCAGCAGGAGAGGCATTTGGGAAACTCCTCCCGTGAAGTTACTCTAAAACAGCCCCCTCTCCCCGCAAAACCCAGAGGAGCTCAATGATGGCTTCAAAGAACGAGGGAAGAGGAAGAAGGAAAGAGCTGCTTTGAGGCGGCCTGATGATATCACGCAACCCCGCCAGGTTTGGGGGCCGTTCCTGAGGCTGGTGCCCATGGATCCTGGAGGTTGTCCCTGTGCAGACATACCGATGCCTGAGGTCATTGGGAGGAGACTCCAGCCCTGTCTGGAGTGGGTACAACCCACACCTGGAGGGCACAGCTGGAGAGAGGCAGCAGCCAGCCAGGCCAGAGGAAGCATGGAGGGGAGGGCGAGGCAGCAAGAGCTGGGAGCTTCTGGGTCCTGGTTCATCTGCCCACTTACTATCATCATCACCACCACTCACAAGAGGCTCTGGGAGGCCAGGAGGGGAAGCCACAGGCTTCCTGTGGAGCTGGCTTCTTAGAGAACGGGACTGTTATGGGTTACATTTGCATTAAGTGTGGAAAATGAATTCTGAGTCTGAGCTATTCTCCGTGGCAACCTTGTTGGACTGATAAGCTCATGGCACCTTTATGGCCTTACTCACAGAGTCTTCAGAACATTACACAAGTTAACGTAACCAAGAAGGTCTCTCACTGCATGAGGATCGGAGCCGCATGGAGCCTGGGCTCTGCCTGGCAGAGGGAGGCACCCACAGCTTCTCGGGGTAGGAGGTTTCGCCTTATGTCATCCCACTGGGATCAAAGGATGTGTTTCGCTAAGTGCTCTTCCTGTTTCCAAAAAAAAAGAGTCATGCCACTGCGACAGGGCACCGTGGCCTGTTGGTCCGCTGGTGGCCCAAGTCAGACACAGAGCTCCTCGGGTCCACCGTACAGGGCGGGAGCCTCAGGTGGGCTCCGTCCCGCAGGGCCTTCTCAGAGAGGATGGAAAACAGTGTGGTCTGCAGAGCATGGCTTTTAATGCAAAGTGGACTCCTGCCCCTCCACACGTACTCTTGCCATAGGGGCCCGTGGCCCAGTCGTCTCCTTCAATAGGCCCAGTCGATCCTTTCCATCCTAGCTGCTGGACGTGAGTCAGACCTGCTGGGGACATCCACTTGGAGGCCAGAGACAGTGTGAGGGCCAAGGAGCCGTCATCTCCCTGTATCTCCCCAACCCCCACCAAAGTAACAGTGTGGACTTTTAAAGATCAAAAACACAGAATCATTCCTTTTCTTTAAACGACTGGTGTTCTGTTTTTCCTGGGCTGCCTCCCACCAAGGCGGCCCCACTTCAGTGCAGGGAGAAGCCGAAGCATCCTAGGCTTTAGGGAAAGGATCTCGGGTGAGGAGCAGGCAACATCAGGCACCCGGTTCACTTCAGTGCTGTTGCTGTTGGAGAAATGCTTCTGGCCCTGGTCTTGCTGGCTGGTTCAGAGTTGGTTTCCTTTTGGGCTGGCAGGTGACTCTGTGCGTCCCCTCTCAGTCTGTCCTCCTGCTGAGACCAGCAATCCCACCCTCACAGCAAGAGGGATTCTGAAGGCATAAGCCAGAGGTCCCTGTGCCTGGTTAGTGGCCTCCAGGCATCAGATCCCAACCTGTATGGCACCTGCCCCTTAGTACCACTCAACCAAACTGTGCCCATCCCCTGGAGCCACCAGCCATCCTTCACGGGCCCAGGTTCATGACTCTGCAGGATGTCGGATAAAATTTATTTTGGAAGAGTTCTCCCCTGCCCTTCACAGCGGCCTCCGCTCCTCACCCTCAGCCCCCTGCCATCAAATGTAACAGGACTTCTGTGATACCCCGACTTTGTTTTTATTGGATAAGATTTCCACTTCGCCCGTGCTCCAGACGCAGCTCTGGATTTGAAACAATCCCTGAGAAACCAACCTGAGGCTGAGAATGGCCAGGAGGTGTGCTTGTCAATCATCAGGATGGGGCGGGGCTGGGAGCCAAAGTCGAGGGAAACGGGGCCGTGGTTTTATAGACACATAACAAGGAGTCAGATTAGTTTTAAAAAAGAAAGGACCTTTTCAGCTCTGACTTTTAAGTGCCACCTGTGTAGCGGGCAGGAGTTTCCATTATGCAGAGGCGAGGCTCTCAGTGTGAAATCTTAGAACCAGTTTCACACCTGCAGTCTGGGTTTGGGGTCGCCACGTGGTGAGGGCAGCGATGCTGAGCTTGGGCCCAGGATGAAGGAGCTTGCCAGGCCTCATCTGGGTCCCCAGCTTTGGAGTTTGAGCTCCTGATACTCAAAGTCAATTCTTTTCATTTCTCACAGCAGCTACCACCCCTGGCCCCCAGGGGGAGCCCACCTCCTGAGGGATCTCAGAAGGAGTCCTCACTAGGACTCCATCGAATGCCCATAATTCCCCGCTAGATTTACACACACGTCTCTACTTTATTGGAGAGGAGGGGATTCAAAGAAAGAAAGAACTCTGGAGTTCAAGGCCCTTTCATTTAACCTTCAAAAAACAGCAAACTCTGATTTTAAAGACTCATTGCTCAGGTGATTGAAACTTTATCCTCTCTACCCTTTTTTACATTCTCAAAAACCAGCCTTGTGTACTTGACCGCCCCAGACACCGGTGAGCTCTTAGGTTTCATCATGAAAGTGGATGATCAGAGCGGGGGGGAGGCCTAGGTGGGGCCGACATTGGGTTTCTTGCCCCCTCTGGAATGCCAAAAGCATGATGCTGAGCCACCCCTGGGTCCCCAAGAAAATGTGATTGATTCTGAGGGCAAACTGCCAACAGAGAACCAACTCCCGGGCAGCCCGGCTAGCCTGCCAGAAGCTGGGTCCCACAGGTCAGATGGCGCCCGGCCGCCCAGGATTCGCCCAGCCCCAGAATCCCACGTTTCTGAACCTGCCTGTCCTCGAAGACTCCTGAACCCGCAGCCTGGGCAGAAGGACTCTCCGAGCTGCCTCTGATGACCAACACTGGAGACTCTGGCCTTACCATGCGGAACTAGTTTTCCTGAAGTCCGGAACTCATTTTTGAGAAATTTTTTTCTCAACACATTTGTGTTTCTAACACTGTATTCCTGACTGTGTAAATACCAACAAGGCTGTACATAAATGCAGATGTAGATACCTTCTAGAAAAGAAAAAAAAAAGGCATAAAATACAAAACCAGAAGTGACCCTGTGTAGCCTTCGTTGACAAATAAAAGACTATTTTGTGTTTCAAGGTGTCGGGTGTCCTTTGTTTAGAGAATAGGGGCCGCCTACTCTCAGGGCACCACTGCCCAGATTGAGTCAGCCCTTCCAGATGCTGCTCCTCCCAGGGTCGCCTGTAGGACGCTGGTCCTCGGCCCCAAAGTCCCTCTTAATCCCTCCAGGTGATAGCTGACATGGAGAGGCACTTCCAGAGGACATGCGACCCTGGAGATCATGGATGGCCATGGATGTCACAGTGATGTCAGCTCTGTCCCACTGCTCCCCCAGGCCACATCCCTGTACTGTCCTGACTGGCCTTGGGGACAGACTCCAAGGGAGGTACGGGGGTGGGGGGGGGGCGGACACCACCCTGAAGAGAGAGCCTGTGTCTGCCCCTGGGCACAGAGCTGTCCGCGATGCCACGGCCGCCCACACGGGGTGTCACCATTGCGCTTTTAAAAAATAAATGGATGCACATTCGTCATACAAATTATAGCCACATAACACAACTTGAGGGGGAAAAGAAAGGATGAAAATTCCTTTATAATTGTTTTTATTTATTTTTCCTCTGTGTTCTTAATGTATCTTTTCCTAAAAATATGTCTCTAAAGTAATCACAGCATACAGGTCATTTTTCACTCTGCTTTTCTCACTTAACCTCACACTTAACCTTTCCGTTCTAGAATTCCCGGATGACAGCTGGTCACTTAGGAAAGTACATGTGCTAAGCTCAGCTCCCTGGTGTGAATGGCAAACCTTATGAAAATTCAATAATTGAGGACAGGAGTAAGAGCAGAAGGCTCATTGCTCTCGCCTTAGCCTCGGCACTGGCCCGCCACCAGGCCCTCTGTGTAGGCGCCCGTGAGCTCTCCACCAGGCACTCGGGAGCACTCTACCGCGCAGCCACGAGCTCCCTACTGGGCAGCTGGGAGCTCTCCACTGCCGGGAGCTCTGTGCCAGGCAGCCTGGAGCTCTTTGGACACTGCTGCCCAGACTGGCACTCTGGGTGGTGCCAGAAGGCACCTGCCATGGTAGGAAAAACCTGCTTTTGGAGCCAAATTGGGAGCAGAACTTGACTCTAGCACTCACTGTGTGATCTTAAGCAAGGCATTTCTCTCCCCAAGACTGGCTCTTCCATCTATAATGAGAGTGTGATGGTACATAACCTCCGGTTGCCGCTCAGATCACCTTGAAGGACAGGGTAAGTAATGGCACACATTGCTCAGAGCACAACAGGTCTTCAGCCACCTAAACTTTCTACCTCACACCTCCCTCCCCAGTCCATCGCCTTCCTGCCAAAGCCTGGTGCTCTTTCCGCACACCCTTGGTTCCCAAATTGGGCTGCATCAGGCTCACCTGGAGGCTGATCTAGACAGATTGCTGGGCCCACCCCCAGAGTTTTCAAATCAGTGGGTCTGCAGTGGAGCTCGTAATTTGCATTTCCAATGTGTTTCCAGGTGACACTGCATATGGAGTAAGCTACTTAGGGTGGCACCTCAATTGCCCTTAGTGAACTGAACCTCCCACTTCCAGCCAGAAGAGCCAGAGCTGGTGCATGGGGTCTTCCTCTGCCACGCCCCTGCCCTTCCCCACCGCACTACAGTCAGCTGCCTGGGCACACCCCACCCCCACTGTAGCCACCTACGTCCACACGTGTGCCTCATTGCACACATGCCTCTGAGCCCAGCGGAGGCCCTTTCTCAGAAGCACTCGCCGAGTACCTGCCACGTGCCCGCCCTTTGCAAGGCTGGGTTTTTAGGGTGTGAGCTCCTAGAGGCTATTACTATCTAACCCAGAGCCCAAAGCAGGCACTTGGCTGTGGGTCACCTGAGTTCAGTCTTCCCTTTGCCTTGGGGTCCCTCTCTCCGGTGCATTTAAGAAAGGGGACGTTGTCTCCTGTCTCTGAATGGAGCCAGCTCTCCTCTGAACTGGGGGTTGCACCTCCCTCCCCTACATTCCTGGCAAATCTGTTGCAGCTGCCACAGGAGAACAGTGGCATCTCTTCCCCAGAGTGCCCTGGCCCTCCCTGCCCTCTGCAGCCTGGCCTCAAGGTTGCACGGGTGGTTCTTGCTCTCCTGACCCATTGGCAGCCTTGGAGAACACTACAGCATGGAGGAAAGCAACTTTAAAAGTGAGTACAAGTAAGCCGTTACATCAGGAGCATCTAGACCAGAGGGGAGGTGTCTCTCCAGGGGAGGAGTACCTAAGAGTTACTTTACAGGCTTTCCACTTGGGCTCATCCCACCCTGACCTGGTCCCAGTCCTCACGCCAGCCTCTCTGTGGGTGTCTCTCCTTCTAACCTCACCATGGAAATCTCACCATGCGGGGAACTCCATCCCGACCAGAGGGTGGGCGGGCAATCAGCGTTGATTTCTCAGGTCTGAATTCACCAGCCTGGAATAGCCCGGAATAGGCTTCCGCCACTGCCCCCAGGCCAGTCTCCTTTCAAGAACACAAGGGCAATAGGACTCGCAAAGGCATCCTTGTCTTTCAATAATCCAAAGCTTATTTGTGGATACACACACCTCGCCAGGTCAAATATTAGTTCTTAGGAGCAGGGGAGTCCTCAGCACGTCGTCGGGCCGAGTAGAAGCAGTGTCCCACCTCCCTGTAATCTGCAAGCCCTCTCCGGCCCACTGGGGAGTAAGCACCTGACCTACTAGGCTGAGCGCGTGCGCCTTTTCCTTATCATCCTCTCTGCAGCCTTCAAAATATGCTCACCCCACTCTCCCGGGACTAGGTTCTTAGGGTGAAAACCTCTTCCCCAGTCTGTGAGATGGGAACACAAGAAATGGAGTCATTACTTCAGATACAGACGCTTATTATATGAGTGGGCGGGTGGATAAGTGGATAGAAAGAGAATGGATGATTAAACCAGTGAATAGCATAGCCACGCCCTACAGGAGGTCTAGAAGGAGAATTGCAATTAATCAAACAGTTAATGAGCACTTCGCGCATGTAATCCATGCAGCCTTCCAGGACCCATAAATGTAACACAGGACCCTTTGCTTGTACACAGTACCACTCAATTGCAGGGCGGGGGGGGGGGGGGGGG
>PVJC01025651.1:0-24601 GCA_004026665.1 Murina feae | reverse complement strand
GCCCCCCCCCCCCCCCCCCCCCCCCCCCCGTCGCCGTCGGAGGAGGGAGCGAAGTCGCCAGGAGCCCAGCTCCAGAGCTTGGGCCTTGCAGTTGTTTTTAAAATTACAGACAAGGCCCAGGGCAGCCTCCGCCTGCCCCGACATGCTTCGCCACACCATGCCCCCTCACTGACACACAAGCAGAGGGGTTCATAGGTAGGGATATGGTGCTGACTTCCTCCCCATCCTACCCTGATTAGAGAATGGCCCAATAACATGACGACAATATCAACAGAGAAATATATAAATGGTTAATAAATAGATACACACACACATGAGCATTGGTCAAAGAAATGCGAAATAACAACGACCCATCAGGTTGACCAACATTGGAATTATTTTCATACTCAGTGTTGATGAATCTGTGGGAAACTGGTCTTCTCCTTGAATAATGGAGAGTTAAGAATTGCTGCAATCCTCCCGGGCAGCAGTTTAGTAAATAGATTTGTCAAAATTGCACTCCTGCCCTGACTGGTTTGGCTCAGTGGATAGAGCATCGGCCTGCGGACTGAAAGGTCCCAGGTTCGATTCCGGTCAAGGGCATGTACCTTGGTTGTGGGCACATCGCCAGTGGGACGTGTGCAGGAGGCAGCTGATCGATGTTTCTCTCTCATCGATGTTTCTAACTCTCTAACCCTCTCCTTTCCTCTCTGTAAAAAAATCAATGAAATATATATTTTTTTTAAATTGCGCTCATGTGGTCATTGCATTGCTAGGAACTTGTCACTGGAAAAAACAGGCCAGGTGTGCGAAACTGGATGCTGCAGAGCGCTCAGTGCCGCGATGTGCGATGCGCAGAACACACTGGGAACAACCTCAGTGCACGTCTGCAAGAGACTGGGCACAGAGCTGGTGGAGACGCAACACAGTGGGCTTCTTGGAAACAGCGCCGGAGTTTCTATCGAACAGGACAGAGAGCTGCCCATTCGTGTCACTCGCCGGCATGAGCAGGAGACATGTCCTGCGCAGAAACAGACATGACAGCATCTGTCCGCACCTCTGTTTGTACGTGCACACAGGGCTGCAGACAGAGGCAGGGCGACAGCTGCCTCGATGGCGCGCATCGCAGTACTGTCTGGGCTCTAAGGTTTTTATTGTTTCTTTGGACATTTTTTACATTTGCTGGATATTTGCCACAAGAATGTGTTTCTTGTCTAATTACAAAAACATAATAAAGCAATTTAGAAATCCTTCTGCTGCCCAGCCGGCACGGCTCAGTGGTTGAGCACTGACCTGTGCACCAGGAGGTCACTGGTTCAATTCCCACTCAGGGCACATGCCCAGGTTGTGGGCTCCAACCCCAGTAGAAGGCATGCAGGGTGCAGCTCATCATTAATGTTTCTCTCTCTCCCCCCTCCCTCTCTCCCTCTCCCTTTCTCCCTGAAATCAATAAAAATATAGTTTTTAAAAAATAAAATAAGAATCCTACTGTTTGCTTCAAATATCAAGACACATGATTCTGGAGTATCAAAAGCTAACTCTGACATGCAAATAACTAGACTCAGTGAGGGGGACATCGGAACTGATTCCCACCCCCGTTAGACATAGGGATTGCAAGCACTTACCGGAAGAATCCAGGATGTTGTGGGGGGCCCCCCCAGGAGTCAAATCACCCCGTCCAGTACTCCATCACCATCTTGGGCTGAACCCCCTGGCACCACAAAATGAGAAGTTAGCTGGTCAAGATAGGGGAACGGAGGAAAGCCCCTCACAGGGCGAGGCCAAGCCCTCTGTCCTGCCAGCTTCCCCCCTGCCCCCGAGACCCCCAAACACAGAGCACAGAGGAGGCCAGAGGCACCTGCCCCAGCTTAGCCTCTAGGCGTGGCCTCCACCTTGCAGGTGGAGAGCGAACGCGCGCCCAGAGGTGACACGGTGGACCCTGCTGCACGAGGTGCTGGTGAGAAAACCTGGGATCTGTCCCAAGTTAGGGCTTCATCCTAGAACCCAGCCTCTGGTTCAGGCGTCTCCTCCTGCACTGACTGACTCTCAAGCCTTTGCCCAGCCTCTCCGGGAAGGGAGAATGGTGTCATGATAACCACTACCCCACCAAAGGGGAGATACTGCATGACATTTAAGTCCAGGATAACCACTCTGTGGCTGCAGAGCCCTCCGTGGCTGCTCCCTTTCAGCTGGAAGAGTCCGAGGGCAAAGCGTGGGCCCTCTTCAAGGTCCAGGGATGTTCCAACAGAAGTTTGTGAAATCGGAGCCAAGGGGCAGGACGCGCTGGCACAGCTCCTCACAGAGCAGCCCTGCAGCCACGATGCCCGCCTCGTCACTTGGGGAGGATAGTCAGCGAGTTCCGGCATGACTTCAGAGCCTGCCTCTGGCACAGGGTGGACCCAGGGATGCTGACACGGGCCCTGCTCCAGCCTGCAGGTTTGAAGAAGCACCAGAGCAACAAGGGGATGGGGGAGGAGGGGGGGTTGTAGGGATGAGGACAGATATGCTGGTATTTTAGGTTCCAGACAGCCTTTCTCGTCCATCACGTACCTGCCCTGTCAGTGACAGCAATACGTTTAGAGGCAGCGGAATACACAATCTGATCCCAGGTGACAGGCAGATCTGCAGGCCACTCCCTAGAAGGTACCAGCCACGCCAGGGGAAAGGCCAGAGCAGTGCCATCATTGTTTGGCAAGACTGACACAGTGGCTGGGTGTTCCTCAGCGCTCACCGTCTACGCCCTCCGCCCCCCCGAAGGGGAGATACTGCATGACATTTAAGTCCAGGAAAGGAGAAGCTGTTCTAAGTCCCATACGTCACTGGTCTCCTGTGCCAGGAGGGGACTCTGACTTGAGGGTGCTGGGGCCAAGCTGGGGTGCTCTCCAACGGCCCAGGTCACTGCCCTGCACAGCATAGTTCAAGCTGGAGCCGTGCACCCACTCAGGCTGAGCTGCACACCTTCGCCTGCCCCTCACTGCTGGGTGCTCACTCCGCCTTACGAAGCCATCTCCTCAACTGGAAAATGGTAACAGTGGTAGCCACTCCCAGGGGTCCTGGGAAGACGAACTGACATGATGCACACACAGAGAGCCCCTAGGCTGAATCCACACAACTGCAGTCCAGAGGCCTCAGTGAGCGCACCCAGCCCAGAGCTTCAAACGTGACTCCAGGCCCAACTGAGACGCCTCGGGACACACAGCTCCCCTGGTCAGTGCACAGGGTCAGGGTCTGCAGCGTGGAAGGCGGGTTGTGAGCCAAAAACCTGACGGTGCCAGAGTCCTTCTCCCCAAGAGGCACCTTGACCCCCCACTGCAGGGTGAAGAGCGGCGGATGGGATTCCTGGCCAAGAGGCTCCACTGAACTCTGAGCCCCACACACACACCGAGCGGCAGGCAGCTCCCCAGGCCAGCTTACCTGGACGCTTAAGAGGAAGACAGTCAGTAACTGCAGGTCATGTTGCGACTGTAAGTTGATGGTGGCCAGCACTGGAGACGGAAAGGAGAGGAAGGGAGGTAAGTGTTGTCTCGAAGCCAGGAAGACTTGCCGCACCGCCCAGACCTTTCTCAATTCACCAGCGAAACAAGCGAACTGATCTTGACATCGTTTCCCACCCCTGGTCAGAGTCTGGTGCTTCTGGTGGTCCCCTGGACCACCAGCTCCCAGCACAGACCTCGCCGCGCTTCCGTGCTGATCGCGGTCACCTTCCCAGCCAGAGTGCATTTCTGCTCATTACCCTCTTGAAGGAGCCTAGAGTCGGATCTTGACTTTGCACCTCAAGCACCAGGATAGGCTGATGGTCGAAATACAGATGTCCCGTGGATTTCTCAGATGAGGGCTAATTTTCTATTCTACCCAATCATGTGTTATATTTTTTAAATTGAAGTTGGCATTTCTTAAAATTTTTAATTGACGTTTAGTGAGAGAGGAAGGGAGAGGGACAGAGAGCTAGAAACATCAATGAGAGAGAAACAGCATCGAACGACAAAGCTGGCGACAGCAAGTCCGTCTCAGACACGGACGCCCCAGCGCTGCAGGGTCCAGTGCCATGCAGAAAGGAGAAGGATCAGAAGGATCAGTGTCAGCGCAGCCTCCCCTGCAGCCTCCACGCACCTCCGTCGATGACCCCGTTGCTCAGGCCGTCCTTGTTGTCTGAAGTCAAGAGCAGCTCCACAATCCCTCGGTCCTCCAAGGCCTAGGGGGGAAACGAGGGGGTCACGTCCACCCCTCCTCAGAGCTCCTGCCGGCCAGGCTGCTGGGAATGAGGCGGCAGGAAGGGCAAGAGGAGGGGCTTCAAGTAAAGCATGTATTTCCCTGCAGAAAACAGAAACCCGCTCTGTTCCTGTGCGCGATGGTGGGCAAAGCTCCGTCTGCTGGAGATCCAGGGCGGCAGGGGCAGAGCTGCCCGGCTTTGGCACCCTCGGCTGCTCCCGGTCCCACATGGTGGCCGGAATGGCTACTGTGCGTCCCTAGACGGGACTACGCAGAGGCCAGCTCAGCGAGGCCACCTGCCAAAATGCCACTGGGCAAGAGACTGCAGGAACCCCAGAGTGGGCCAGGACCTCAGGGACAGCCCACACTCCCCATCACCCTCGCCAGAGCAAGCAGCCCCCCCTTTCCCCACCCCCAGCAGGGTGGGCTCCAGCACCAGCCGTGTTCCCCAGCAGAACAGTCAGTGCTCCCTGAAGGTGGTAAATCAAACGACAAAGGTCAGTGGAAGGAGCACAAGCCGTGCTGAGAGACAATAACCGTTTCCCCATCAGAACAACGGCTGACACGGGGGAGCCTGGGCGATCCCCGGGCCTTACCGGGCATGTTAGGTGCGGGCTGTCCTCCGTGCACAGCAGCACCTGGGCTGTGAGAGCGCTGAGCCTCGGAGAAGCAGGATAAAGTGTTGGATAAAGATAAGACAGCTGCCCTGACTGGTCTGGCTCAGTGGATAGAGCGTCAGCCTATGGACTAAAAGGTCCCAGGTTCAATTCCGGTCAAGGGCATGTACCTTGGTTGTGGGCACATCCCCAGTGGGGGCTTGTGCAGGAGGCAGCTGATCGATGTTTCTCTCTCATCGATGTTTCTAGCTCTCTGTCCCTCTCCCTTCCTCTCTGTAAAAAAAATCAATAAAATATATTTTTAAAAAAAAGCACAGAGAAAAAAAGTGCTAGTTAAGAACTGGTACAGAGAGAGGCGGTTACTATGAGAAAAGCATCAGACCCCCTTGTGACCCCACAGCCTGTGAGACATTCGAGAGGAAGGAGAGTGAGGAAATGAATCGAGAGGACACTTACTTTCTTGATGTACGGCAGGTAGGCGGAGTCCTTGTTGTAGGAACCGTACTCATTCTCCACCTGCACAGCGATGATGGGTCCCCCGTGCTTGTACTGGAGAAAGAGAGAA
Source organism: Murina feae (assembly GCA_004026665.1). NCBI lineage: Eukaryota > Metazoa > Chordata > Mammalia > Chiroptera > Vespertilionidae > Murina > Murina feae. The sequence goes on along the minus strand of PVJC01025651.1, from coordinate 19,231 downwards.
ACAGTCTGAACCCCTGCCTTCGCCGGTCTGGGAGAGGCGCTCCAAGTGTCGGGAGCTCTTTTCCTGAACCGGATTTGCAAACACAGGTGGACATGCTGAGCACGTGTTGCGCAGTCCTACACGGTTGAACCCGGGGCCACGCCCCACCACCGTGCAAGCATGCCCTGAAGGCTCCCCCTGCAAAGCCCGCACAATCTTTTAAAATCATTTCCATTGTGGAGAGAGAAGGATGTGCAGCAGTGACTTAGCGTGTGAAAAGCCAGGACATCGTAGAATTTCCTGGAGACATTTTTTATGGCTTAGCGTGATTCACATTTGAATTTCATGGGGGAGAGGAGGTGCCTAGGGGGCAGCACGGAATATTTCCTGCCTTTGGTTTCCGCTAGTCCTTTTCTCTCCTGACTGGCAGCACTCTCATGTTTTTTTATTTAAAAAAACAACAAACTCCAGATAAACCCCTCACACTTTAGAAAAAGACAAACTTCTCTTTTTATTGTAAAGAATTCTATCACAAAGGACAACGTGTAGTATTTAAGCAAAAACATGTTTTCTAACGATCACAAACTCAACTCATCCCAAGAACAAAATCCAAATATTACTGAAAGAAAATCGGAAACATTTTCTAGGGAGGCTGTGTGTTTCGGAGCATCAGGGTTTCTACAAAACAGCCCCCATTGCACGTTTTAAAACCGTTTCTGCCCTGGCCAGCCTGTGTGGCTGGGTTGGTTGGAGCATCCACTTGTACGGAGAAAGGACCTAGGGTCCACTCTAGGTCAGAGCACATGCCTAGGTTGTGGGTTTGAGTTTCCCTATCAGGGCAACCCATGGATGTTTCTTCCTCATATCAGCCTGCCTCTCTCTCTCTCTCTCTCTCTCTCTCTCTCTCTCTCTCTCTCTCTCTTCCTTTTCTGTAAAAATCAATGAAAATGTCCTTGAGTGAGGGTTAAAACAAAACAAGCCAAAGCATTTCCTTCACTTGTACATAGTTTTGAACTTATAATGCTGATAGTAACAAAATTCTATTTGACTTCTCAGAACAATGACACAGGGTTTAGTGCAAAGGGTCCTTTTCCTAGCAGTAAGCAAGTATTTCATCAAGTAGCAAAATTTAAACCAAGGAGAGTGAAAATCAAACAAATGAAGGGGGTGTGGGAGGGAGGGGCATGCCACAATGAGAGAGGACAGGCTGGGGCTCTGTACAGGGTTCTCATAGCAGGGCCAGAGCATCTAGAGGCAAGCTCAGGAAGCATCAGTGTTCTCGGAACGCTCTCCAAGGCCATCGGTACCTTTTCTCCATCTTTTAAGACATATAATTGCTTGATAGCTGTTAAGACTATGATGACAGCCTTTGGGTATAATTTGGATAAAAACTAGCCCATGAGACAGGAGAAAGTGTCAAAGGTTAGCCCCCCTTTTTACCTGAGGAGGCCCGTCCCAGACACCTTACACAGTCACCCTCACTCCTGGTGACATGGCTGAGCAGTGGTACGATCTATGTATCAATGGGACTAGAATGGGCCTCTGTACATGGGGGAGGAATGTACTTAAATGCCATCGTTGACCTTGATAGTCCAAAAATATCACTTTTTAGCTTCAACCTTTGGAAAGATGAAAAGCCAATGATCTAATTCAACAACATTTTATTCATTAAGAAGGAATCAATAAATGTTTAATGACCACTATATGCCACACACTATTCTAGGTGCTTGGATACGTGGACAAAACAGACAAAGATCCCTTTGACAGTGATATTCTAGCCACAGAAGAAAGACCATTAAAAATTAACAAACAAATGCATAAATTGTAGAGTATGTCCAAAGATTATAAATGCCATAGCAAAAAGAAAGTAGATAAAGTAACAGTGGGAGTCTGGTGGGAAGGGATCTACACAGAGGAAGTCCTGCTGAGCGGTGAATGGAAGAAAGACCTGGAAGGTGGGAGTTAGCCAGGCATGTGGTATCCGGAGGGAGGACTTCTTCAAGCAGAGAGAACCTCTAGTGCAAAGGCACTCAGGCACTCATGACACTGTGTTCCAGGAACTGCCAGGAGGCCAGTGTGGGAAGGGAAGGGGCGGGCAAGAATTGCTGGGGTGAGGTCGGAGAAATACAGGGGGCCGATCATGGGGGGCCTTTCAGGGTAGGACTTTGACTTCAATGAAAGGTACTAGCGTGCCTTCTCTCTCCACGTTCCCACCACTCACCAGCGGCCGGCTCCCCTTACACAATGTCTGTGGTCGGTGATGGTGTTTGGTGATGGAATGCTTTATCCACGCTAAGCCATCGCAGGCTTATGACACGACCCCAACGGTGCTTTAAACCATCACTCAGGCTGCTGTGTTGAGAATCACCAGGAGTGGGCAAGAGTAGAAAGAAGTGGACACAGGCTGCTGCAGTAATCCATGGGAGGCCATGGGAGAGACAATATCTCAGACAAGGGTGGTAGCCATGGAGGTGGATTTCTATAAATATTTCAAAAGCAGAGACAAGAGGACCGTTGTGACTTTGGGACTGCTTGTGGGGTGAGAGAGAGAGGCCTGAAGGATGATTCCTACATGTGGGGCCTGAGACACTGAAAGAAGAGGAGTTGCCATCACCTGAGATGAAGACTCTGAGGCATGGGTGTGGAGGGAAATATCGGAAGCTTGAGCAGGCTTGTTGAGTCTGAGGTATCTTTGAGACTTTCAAGTAGAAAGAGCACATGAGCTGTTAAATATACAAGTCTGGGATGGAGATGTGAATGTAGGATTGGACAGAGAGTTGAAAAGAGGAGGGACAGCAAATATGGGCTAGAAAGAGCAGCCAGGGAGGCAGGAAGAAAGCTCAGAAAGGACTTTTAATGGGTGTAGGGTTTCTTTCTGGAACGACAAAAACATTCTGGATTGATTGATTGATTGATTGATTGAAATAAATTTTTATTGACTTCAGAGAGGAAGGGAGAGGGAGAAATAGAAACATCAATGATGAGAGAGAATCACTGATCAACTGCCTCCTGCATGCCCCACATCAGGAATCAAGCCCACAACCTGGACATGTGCCCTGATCAGGAATCAAACTGTGACCTCCTGGTTCCTAGGTCGATGCTCAACCACGGAGCCCCACTGGCCGGGCAAACATTCTGGATTTAAATGGTGGTGATGATTATACAACCTGTGACTGTGCTGTATTAAAAACCACCAAATTGTGCATTTTAAAGGGTGAATTTTATAGTATAAATTATACCTTAATTTCAAAAGCTTTTCTCAAGAGTAAAGCACTTCTATTTACCTTTTTCTATGTAGAGAAAAATATGTTTGTTTCATATATTTTGAGGCTAAATTTTTAGGAACAGACAACTCCGGAATGATTACATTGTTCACATGAATCTTTTATCACTATTAGTCACCGTCTATATCTAGTAACACCCTTTGTTGTTCAGTACGTTTAGAAATGATGTAATTATTGCATCTGAAATATAATGCATTCTCACCATCTTCACGACGATTACCTCTGGTTTCCTCTGTTAGTCTGTAGTTTATCCGTAGATTTCCCGGATTTGAGTCTAGAGCCCTGGAGAATGAAGTCTGATGTAGGAATTGTGTAGGTACGTGACAAAATTCTCATCCAGTAAACCAGCCATTCAGGTTTGTGGAAGAGACAATAATCTTACCTCTCGTCCTCATCCCAAACAGCGCAGTTTCCTCCTCCCTTGGGACCCCAGATTATTTGTGACATTTCTTGAAGCTTGCAGGCACAATCTCTAACGAGGTCATAACCTTTTGCTCTAGGACATTGGTTTTAATTTAGGCCAAATGCTATATGTTGATTATAAGAATGTGATTAGTTGTCAAAGGGGTCATTTGTAAAAACTGGTTGGCCTATTTGTGCATATGTGCCTCATCTCACTAATTTCTGGGCACTACCCAGAGCTGAGACTATACCCAGAAAGCTGAGGAGCAAGAAGACAAAGTGCTCAGGACCAGCCTTCGCTGTCAGACAAGTCAGAACCAAACAGCCAAATGTCTCTTCCTCCTCTGATTGGAGGTGATGTTCCAGGTCACCTTGGAAACACACAGGCTGCTGGGAAATGCCAGGGACATTGTTTACTCTCTCCTGCATTCCCCCTTCTACAACGCATGCATGCGCGCGCGCACACACACCAGGACTTTGCCAGCCAGAAATACTCTGGCATGGAGAGAGCAGTAGTTCTTACTCTTTCTTATGGCAGAGACCCTTCACTTCCTTCCAACTGAGTATTAAGAAGCAGAGATACATACAGCTTGTTTTTATTTTATTCACATCTGCTAAAGGCACATTTAATTACAGAATAATAACCTGCTAAGGACTAAGCTTTAACTATGTAAATCTTATCACTGAAGATTTTAAAGGCTTTTTTAAGGCCTAAACATAGGCAGCACATAACTATACTACAATATATGTAACAATTTCCCTGTTGAATATTATTTTCAATACTTGCTATTGCAGAAAACAGTGTGTTTGATATTCTAGACACAATCTCCCTCCTGAAAACCTGCTTGTAGATGAACTCCAACAATCCACCAAAAGAAAAAAAAATGTTAAAACACAGTCTTAAAGCTTCGGTGTGTCTGTAGTTTGGATGGACGAACCACTCTTGCTTCTTTCAAACACAACGATCTGGGAAGAACAGAAAGGCTAACAGTGAGAAATGGTGAGCCTGTTCAGTACAGGATGAGAAAGATGCTGCGATCTGCATCCTGGGGATGAAGGTAGATCTGAACATGTATGAGATGTAAAGGCAGGGGTGGGAGTGACTGACCTCGTTGTCTCCCGGATGCAGCCAGGTACCAGGAAGGTAAAGTGTTTGCTGTGGTCCAATATCCCAGTATCGCCCAAGGTTACGGCCATTGATGAACACAAATCTGTAACTCCAGTCCTGGAAGGGATGGTGGCTTGAGACAGGGGGACGGATTCACACTGGCAACGTACAATCTAAGGCACTTGGGGAGTGAGAACAAGGCTGAGATGCTTCATGGCGCTGACAGTGAGTTCACAATGGGATGTGTTTTAGAATAAGCGTGTCAAACTCGCGGCCCATAGGCCGCATGCGGCCCGCAACGAATATTTTTGCGGCCCAGCCAATATAACGGTACGTAAGAAACATTTCAATAAAAATGTCACAACTTAATTTTTACAATATCCTGTTATACATAATTATTAATAACGAACTACACCGTTCGCTAGTGACTGATGACTATCATCGTGTTGCATTCGTTTCCCTTAAGCGCAGGCGCACCATTTCTCCCCACTAATACCAGCAGCGAGTATTTTAGCAGCCGATGGCCACATCATTAATCTTGTACTACTAACTTGTTTGCTGTGCGCAACAGGAAATATTTCACATTCAGAGAACAAGAAAAATAGGTTTGTTTGCATTACGCTCATTAATTCGCGTAGTTGTTCAATGTCTGGTAAGTGAATGTTCAAGAAAAAATATAATTTTTATTAAAATGTTCTATTATTTTATGTTAACGATGACTCATTTCTTTCACCCCTTGTTTTCAGCATGTCTCTATCAAAATAAACTTACGTTTCTATGACAATGGAAGTTTTTGGGTTTTTTTGCGGCCCACAGAAACTTAAACCTTGTTTATATGGCTCATGTTAGCCTTTGAGTTTGACATGTTTGTTCTAGAAGTTCTACCCTTCGACCCTGTTGTACTTGGTCTAAGGATGACAGAGGAAAGCATGAACAACCTTTTAATGCTAATGTTACCCTTGTTCCTGCCCTCTGATATATAATGCTATATATTCTTGTAAAAGCAGGTCGGTTATGGTTTGGCTTAGTGGATAGAGTGTCGGCTTGTGGACTCAAGGGTCCCAGGTTCGATTCCGGCCAAGGGCATGTACCTTTGTTGCATGCACATCCCCATTGGGGAGTGTGCAGGAGGCAGCTGATCAATGTTTCTCTCTCATTGATGTTTCTAACTCTCTATCCCTCTCCCTCCTTCTCTGTAAAAAAATCAATAAAATATATTAATAAATAAATAAATAAATAAATAAATAAATAAATAAAAATTAAAAAAATAAAAGCAGGTCTTCTAGAAATAAGTACTGGGTTAACCGAGATGAACGCGTCTGCTGACAACAGTTATAAAAGCGACACAATTTTTTCATCTGTTTGCAATACAATGAAGGATCACAGGACCAAAATCTGGGAGAAGAAAACTGAGAAACAAGAAGACACGGGAACAGTTTTTCCACCAGAGACAGGAAGAGGTGCTGGGAAGCTGAGCAGAACTTCCATAGCCTCACACGCTTAGGGGAACTGAAAGTGGACACCAGGGAAGCTTATTAAATAATAGACAGTTTACATTCAATATTATTCTGTGTTAGTTTCATGGATACCACATAGTGGTAGACGATCATATATTTTATAAAGTTTCTCCCACCCCGATATTTTAAGTATCCACCTGGCCCCATACATAGTTATTACGATATTACCGAATACATTCCCTCAGTTGTGATTTACATCTCTGCAACTGTTCTGTAACCACCAATTTCTCCTTCTTAACCCCTTCACCCTTTCCACTCAGTTCCCCAACCTCCCTGTCCATGGGCAATAGTTTGAACAACGATGATAAACTAGAAAGATTGAGCGACGCTGGCTGACTGGGTTGGAGGTGATGAGGGAAGGGAAGTATTCTTGCCTGAAGCACTATGGCTTTGCTTCAAGACTCTTCAAGAAAGAATAGATGTAACAGAAGAAAAAAAATGAATAACATTTTAAAAAGAACAAATAGGCAGTTGAGAGAGCAGAGAGAAGAGGGCGCTCACTTACCGGCAGCCTCAGGAAGGTGTCCCTGGGAGAAGGGCCAGCCTGCAGGGTGCCCAGGTAGAAGGCAGGGTCCAGGGAGCTATTGGACACAGGCCTCCAGGCAGCAGAGCGCACCCTGGAAAAGGGACCAAGCCTTGAGGGAGAGGAAAGCCCTTCCCAGGTTCCAGCCCCAGTATGAACCCAGGTTTCCCACGCAGGGACTAGGGCTCTGTTTCTATGGGACGTGCAGACGTGAAGCATTAAAATGAGAAGCAGGAGACTTGTTCTAGGGTTCCAGTCCTGACTCTAAAGACTGTCATCCCAAGTGACTCACTTCCGTTCTTGGAATCTCTGATGCCCTGATCCTGCCAGGTCTCCCAGGAATCAGTGGGAACATACCTCTCAAAGAAGCTCATTTTCATTTCCAGAGAATAGATGGTGAAACCCTCCAGGGGGGGTGTTATTGATGGTCACGGGTCCAATTACTCCTGCAGGGGGAGAGAGGAAAGACCACGGCTAGGCACTGATGCTCTTTCTTGGTGTCTGGGACAAAGAAATGTAGGCAGCAGACATACTGTGCCAGGCTTCAGCCAGGAGGGCAAACACTTGTTCTGCGACGGAAGGTTTCTTGTATGTTTTCAAACACAAGGCCAACTGAGGAAGTACCTCACTTAATATCGGAGCTTTTGCCCAGCCAGCATGGCTCAGCGCTTGAGCATCAACCTATGAGCCAGGAGGTCACGGTTTGATTCCAGGTCAGGGCACATGCCTGCGTTGCTGGCTTGTTCCCCAGTAGGGGTTGTGCAGGGCATAGCTGATGCATGATACTCTCTTATCATTAATGTTTCTATCTCTGTCTCCCTCTCTCTCTTCCTCTCTGAAATCAATAAAAACGTATTTTTTAATAAAATCAGAACTTTTCCTGAAATTCCCCAGATGAGCCTGGGTCCTGTTACAGGACAAGCCAGCACCCAAACTTGCTGCCTACCCCCTGCCCTGGAGAAAGGAAGGAGGCAGGACAACGGAGAGGGAAGGAGCCCTCACCTTTGGTCCTGGACCCTAAGTCTCCCCCTGCCTACGTGACTCACTCTTCCCTCCCAGCTCCAACTCAGCCTCCGAGAGCCCAAGTGACCACAAAGAGAATGGACAGCCTGTGTCTCAGGCCTAGAGCCCACCTTTCCACTGGTATTGAATTTTCCATGAATAGTTGACTCGCCCTTGGTTCTCCACCAGGATCCTCAGGAGCTGGCATTCCTGTTGGGGACAGACCAGTTCACGGAACCCACAGTCACACAGGGGGTTACTCTAGAACCCGCTGTTCATCCGAGTCCCACATGGAAAGGCAAGCAGGTGGGAGACGGGACGCCACCCCCTCTCTCTAAGGACCACGTGTGTTCCTGTCCCACGCCCAGCCTCTCCTCTCTTCCACTGGTCTGCCTTAGGGAGGCCCGAGAGACGCGGCTGTGCCTTTGATAGAGACCAGACATAAGGCTGATGGTTGGCTCAGGGCTTAAAGGGGAAATTCCGTTCACACTGCAGCTTGTACACTGCTGTTCCTGGTGTATCTGGGCCTGGGAGAGGCAGTGATGCTCAGAGCTCTAGACAAACACTTTCTGCTGGGGCCCTAAGTGACCTGGGATGCCAAAGGGCTATGGTAGAAACAAGGCAGTCACCTCAGAACCAGGGAGCGGTTGCATTTGAGTCGGAGGTCTAGCAGCTTCTAGACGCTTGCATTACCTACCCTGACTTCAGGGATGCGAAAGTCCTGATTTCCATCATCCAGGGTCCCTATATATGTCTCATTCAAAAACACCTGCAAAACAAGAGCTGGTGTCTGACTGGCAGGCCTGCCTGAGGGGCGGGCAGAAAGAGGCTCCGGCTTAGGGAAGAGGTCATTGTAAAGAAGACTCCAGCCCTGGTGCTCACACTTGGCAGGGAGCTGGCAGGAGGCCCTGATGGACTTGGTTGTGCTAAAGCAGAAAGCAAGTCTCTTTGGTGTGAGCTTATGTTCTCAATGCCTCACACATAGTAGGTGCTTTAAATGACTACCACACAGCCCTAGCCGGTGTGGCTCAGTGGATAAAGCATTGACCTGTGGACTGAAGGGTCCCAGGTTCTATTCTGGTCAAGGGCACTTACCTAGGTTGCGGGGCTTAATCCCCAGTGCAGGAGGCAGCCAATCAATGTTTCTCTCTCATCATTGATGTTTCTCTCTCTCTCTCTCTCTCTCTCTCTCTCTCTCTCTCTCTCTCTCTCTCTCTCAAATAAAAATATTTTTAAATAAAAATAAATAAATTACTACCACACAGTAAAGTTGACCAGCGACGAACCACCCTTCCCAATAGCAGAGCTGGGCTACATGCCCTGCTGACCACTGCAGACAGCCTGCTGGCCCCTACCTGTGCCGTGTCTCGAACGTCAGCACGGAGCCAGCCTCCGGCGCAGATGGGGGTCTCATAAAGCACGAACCCGTAGGACTGACCGTTCCCGTCGTTGATGGGGAGACTCTCCATGTTGACTGACGAGCTGGATAGGACCGGCTGTGAGAGAGCCATGGCGGACATGGGAGCCGCGTTCTGAGAAGTCAGGAACCTTCTCCCTAAGACCCTTGTCTTTTTTGTTGTGCCTCCTACTGATCCCCAAAGTCCTTTGGATGAGAAACGCTGAAACATCTGTGTGCTGATGCTTTATATCTCCACCGATCAGGACACTCAGGGCAGGGGCGGGGGCATGGGACAGGGAGCAATGGCTGTCATCAATTGATGAACAGCATAGAGAAGTTGTGTTCTACCACCACAGAATTCGAGGAAAGAATTATGCACTAACTAAGCATGTATTTAGCCTCTATGATGTGTCAGGCACTTCTCTTTATTTAAAACGGTGATAAGAAGAGGTCAAATTGATCTGAATTCAAGACTTGACATCTTTCAAACAGTTTCCACACTTTCCTTTAAAATAGGGCAGGCTGTCTACTTTTCAAAAAAAATATATTTTATTGATTTTTTACAGAGAGGAAGGGAGAGGCACAGAGAGTCAGAAACATTGATGAAAGAGAAACATCGATCAACTGCTTCCTGCACAACCCCTACTGGGGATGTGCCCGCAACCAAGGTACACGCCCTTGACTGGAATTGAACCTGGGACCTTTCAGTCCGCAGGCCGACGTTCTATCCACTGAGCCAAACCAGTCAGGGCAAGGCTGTCTACTTTTAAAGGGAGAGCAGGGACCTGTAGCACTTCTGAGGTTTGGCATAGTGGATGGTGAAAAAGAATCAGGCCCTAACTGGTTTGGCTCAGTGGATAGAGCATCGGCCTGTGGACTGAAGGGTCCCAGGTTCAATTCTGGCCAAGGGCGTGTACCTTAGTTGCAGGCACATCCTCAGTAGGGGGTGTGCAGGAGGCAGCTGATGGATGTTTCTCTCTCATCGATGTTTCTAACTCTCTATCCCTCTCCCTTCCTCTCTGTCGAAAATCAATAAAATATATTTTTAAAAAGAACAAAAGAAAAAAAAAAGAATCAGAAGCTCAGTTTCCCGATTCCCCAGCTCAGCAGCCTTTCCCAGAGGGATCACGTAGGCCCACAAGGACAGGAACCAAATGGGTTCATCGGAGCTGGGAAATAGGACCCTCTCACATCCAGCCCCCCACCCCCACCCAACACATTCTTCCAGCCCAAGCAGCCCCTTCACAGTCCACCAGGAAGGTGCTTGTAGTCCGACCCCATAGCTCTAAACCAGGACAAAATGCAGAGAATTCGTTTTCGTATTGTCCAGGGAAAACCCTTGAAAGAATATCTCTGTGTGGCCAAAGGCCTTCCCCCACTAAGGGCCCCAGCAGTACTCACCTCGTTCATGTACTGTAGGACATCCCACAGTGGCAAGGACAGGGCTGGTCTCACAGAAGGGTACACAGCCTTCAGAATGAGCTCAGGTAAGCGGGGCAGGGGAGATGCTGTAATGAGAGTAGGCCACGGGCAATATATGCCTGGACTAGCGACTGCCCTCTCCCACCCTCCCCATCCTTATACATAAACTCTCGTATCCCAGGACCAACCAGCAAAGGGGTCCTCTCCTGGTGCATGGCTACACTTCTCCAAGAGGGATGAACAACTGTCAAGAACGAGGTTGCAACCCTAGCAGTTTGGCTCAGCGCATAGAGCGTCGGCCTGTGGACTGAAGGGTCCCGGGTTCGGTTCAGGTCAAGGGCATGTACCTCAGTTGCAGGCTCCTCTCATGCAGGAGGCAACCAATCGATGTATTTCTCTCACATCACTATTTCTCTCTGTCTTTCCCTCTCTCTTCCATTCTCTCTAAAACTCAATGGAAAAATATCCTTGGGTGAGGGATTTAAAAAATAAAGAAAGAATGAGGTTGCAGCCATTCTGACAGATACAGACCCTGAAGGGGTAGTGTTGGCCGGGTAGACTGAAGGCCCATAGGGGGTAAGACCTCTGCCTTACGCCTTTCGGTAAAGCCAGTGGTTACCTACTTTCTAGCACAGAGTAGGTGGTTAGTTAACTTTAGAGAAATAAAATTACATAGAATGTTTTTTTGCTATTGTCTATAAAGGTATTATGCTATACATCATATTGAGGGCTTTACAAACGGTAATTTTCACAATCATTACAGAAGATGAGTATCATTGTGTTCATGTTTCAGGGAAGAAATGGAGACTTAAAGGGCTTAAAAATACTCATGCAAGACGACACAGCTTTTACGTGGGAAGACCAGGATTTGAACTTGTGACCCTTGCTCTGAAGCCCTTCATTAAGCTTATGCCCACAGGGGAAATCCTTCCCCGTCCTCGCCCTTGCGACAGAGGAGGGCCAGCCCTTGAGTGAAAATGGTGGCTGGGTACCTAAGATGGATCCAAGGAGTTTCCAAAGCTTGAAGTACTTTTTGGTGTAATCCCCGGCCTCGGTCAGCACAGCATCATAGTTTGCAAGACACCAGGGCATGTCACTGACCAGGCGATCCAGCCAGGCAGACCCCGTTTTGGTGCTTCTGGCAGAGATGGGGCAGAGCTACCAGAGGGAGACAGAAGACACATCGTCCCCACCCCTGGCCCAGTCCATCCCAGGCCAGGCTGTGCAGGGCCAATGACAATGTAGCTAGGAGTGTTTCCCATCGCCCTTCCTGGGACTCTGAGGCTGCCAGGACACTGGGCTCATCCTATTGCCCAGCTGAGCCCATCGATGCCCTTCTAGCAATCACCATTTGTTCTCTCTCTCTCTCTCTCTCTCTCTCTCTCTCTTCAAGTCACGGTGTCAATGTACATGAACTTTAGGCCCTGGGCAGCCCCATCTACTGCAATGATAGCCTGTTGGGGGGCATTATGAACATCACAGAAGAACGATAAATAGGTCAGGAAATCCTCACTACTCAGCATGGCCTATGGGTCAAGAACACAGGGATGCCAGAATCTGTTTTCGGAGCCTCCAGCACCCCCACTGCTGGAGGGGGACCAAACTGGCGATCACTTGCCATAGCTGGTGACGACGGCGCTGTGTTTCCCAAAATCTGTGGCCCCATTTATGAAGCCAAAGTTGGTTCCCCCGTGGAACATATACGTGTTGAAGGAGATGTCAGCTTCGATAAATTCAGACACAGTTTTTACAACATCTGTAGAGGAGAAACATAAGAAAGTAGAGAAAATTAAAACCACGAATTTGAAAAGATAGATGCGCCCCCCTATCTTGCAGGGAAATGTGTGAATGACCCATGACCCGGGACACCTCTGCTTGGTCCAAACACTGAGAAACTCTTACCGTTTGCATCTTAGACCATGTGTCTACCTCCCCACGTGTCAAACCAGCCGACCTAGTATTCCATAATCATGATGGGCTTGTCTCTCTAGAAACAAACCAAATGACACACGACGTCAGACAGAAAGGAAAAAAAAAGTCAGAAACACTGAATACAGCGGATGAGAGTTTGAGGAACTTGGGCTTCTCACTATTTTCCAAGTCAGCCCATTACACCTCTTGCTTCTTCATTTCCCTAAACAACACGATCACCTTCTGTAATTCCAACCTCGTCATTTGCAAAGCTGGTGTGGAAAGAATCAGCTTTGGAATCACAAAGACCTAACTGCAAGTCCTCACGTGGAAATGGAAGCTCAAGGGTCGCATGCTGGGAAGGTCAGAGACACAACTCAAGTCCAGGGCTGAGCCAAACTAGCAGCCATTGAATTATATTGTCTATTAAGGATCATTCGGAGGAATCCAAGATGGTGTGTAAGAGGGAGTTCCACTCACTCCCTCCCTGGACCACATCAAAACCACAATTAAATTATAGAACCATCTGAAGACTAGCCGAATAGAAGTCTTATAACTAAGAGATGCAGAAGAAACCATGTTGGGACTGGCAGGAGGGGCAGAGATGCGAAAAAGAGCTAGCCTTGCACCCACGTGAGGCAATTGAGAATCCAGAGGGATATCTCAGCTGCAGAGGTTCCCCCTGAGGAGAGAGGGGTCTCAACCCCACGCTGAGCTCCCCAGCCCAGTGCTGGGAAGAGGAGCCCATATAACATGGGCTGTGAAAATCAGCAGGGATTCCGTCTACCCAGATGAGATGGGCATCTGCTAGAAACCCAGGTGCTCTCTTAAAGGACCAGCACACAAAATCTCATTCACGAGCACACACCCTGGACTTCAGCAGAGGGACAGGAGTTCTGAGGGGACCTGAGTCATAAAGGGAGAGACTGGGTTGTGTGGCTTTTGGGAGAGGGCTGGAGGGATAGCCGCCAATGTCCCTGTGCTGAGTCCCTCTTCCAACACTGCATTCCCCTCCATTCAGCATTAGCCTGGTGAGCTACGTTAATCCCACCCTGCCAAACTCCCATAAGGCTCTGGGATCTGCTGCCCGCAGCCAGCCTAGGCCTGCAGAGCAGTCTCCTCCATCAGCAATGCACATGGCTCATTTCTGAGTTCTGTTCTCTTGGAGAAAAGAGAACATCCTCTCCTCTGATTGACTTCATGTAACCCCTGCCCCTTCCTCTGGTCATCTCCATTAGGTGCTCCATGAACAGAGGGGATAGAGGCAGAATTTCCTCCTTATTCTCCCTGATGAAACAGATAAACTCCCCAAAACTCTTTGGAACCTAGGTGAGGCCTCAGGGGAAAAGTTTTTATAGTCTTTGTCAAGCCTCCTATTCTCATTGAACACCAGCTGTACAGGATGGGGGTGGGGGTGGTCATGGCAGGTGAAGGGGCTATGACTCTTCCTCTCTAAGACATCCTTACCTGCACTCTCTCAAGGTGTGTGAAAGTATTCTTCTGAAATGAGTTTATATTGATGGTGGCCAGCACTGTAGAAAGAAAGGAGAAATGTTGCATGAGGTTCTGGGACAAGTGCTGCCAGAGGAGGGACAGAGGCCTATGCTTTGCACATAGAAGGAAGTTGTGCTGAGTAGCGAGGTAATGACATACTACTTGTATCCCATGTTGCAAAGGGCTGTCATTGGGCATCTGCAAGGACAATGTTATGGAAGAAGCAGTTAAAATTAACCATACTTTGTGCAGAGAAATGGAACAGGCCAAGGTCACACAAATTGATTAGACCTAGGAATTAGACCTGGGGGTAAGTGGAGGTGGAAAAAGGGGAGAAATGGGAACGGAAAGACACTTTGCTTGGGGTGATGGGCGCATGATGCAGCATGCAGATGATGTTTTGTTGAGTTGTATACTTGAAACTTGTATGGTTTTGCGAACCAATGTCACTCCAAAAAATTTAAGTAAGTAAGTAAGTAAGTAAGTAAGTAAATAAATAAATAAATAAATAAATAAATAAATAAATGTGGAAAGGTAGGCTGCGGACAGAAGAGCTCCCTGGCAACTGTTGTTGACGAAAAACAGGATGGAGGAAAATGATGGTGTTGCTATGGGAACTCTTCGCTTTGACTTTGGGTTCTTACAGTGATACCACTTTTCCAGGGTCCACCTCAATGTACATGGAAAAGAGAGGCCTCAGAGCTATTCTTGGATCTTTTTGAGGCCTGTTCAAAACTCAAACTTGCGGGTGAAGAGCTCCCGTGCTCTCTGAAAATGGGCCTAAATGGGTACCTCCTTTTATGCTGCCTTGGAGCACTTCTTTCTCCGCATCTGAGGTCAAGAGCAGCTCCACAATCCCTCTTTCCAGCAGGGCCTGTTGAGAAAACTGGACAGAGTGAAGCCCTCTCTGTTCCCCCGTGGGAAGAAGGAAATTAGCCAATAAAAACAACTGGGCCAAGAGGGACAGTGTGTGAGCTGGAGAAGAGGGTTTGGGTTGAGAGTCCGACCATCCACTGCTCTCTCTCTCTCAGGCTGGTGTTTCTCCCAGGGACGCAACAGCTGCTGAGTCTGGGCTCTGACCCCCATCATAGCCTCCAGGGGAAAAGCACAGGCTAAATTTATGAGGAAACACCCTGGGGGAGGACCTGAACTTGAGAGAAAGAAGACTCTGGAAACTGCACTTGAGGGGAGAGGCGGGTGCTATGGGGCCTGGGGAAGATCAGAGAGACACTTCACAGACTTGGGTCCTACCTGGACACTCTGAGGAAGCAAGGAAGCCCGCCATGGCTTTGGGGACGAGGGGACCTCATTAAAAACTCGTATTTACTAAAGGCTTCAGAAGCAGACGGATGACCAGAGAGCCGGAGGACCCTATGGGTGTCTGCATGTGCACCGAGCCACAGTTGGGACAGGGAGCGGAGCTGAGGAGCAAATTTTTGAAATCAAGGAAAAATAATACTCACTGAACGATGTGAGGGGTCTGATGTGACGCCCCTGAGAAACGTTAGGGAGAGACCTCTCATAGCCCTCAAAGCTGCAGAAGCCACCAGTGTGGGCAGGAGCCAGGACACCTGAGGAGCCCAGCTCTGCCTCTTCCCTCTCTCCTTGCCTGATCGCTCTGCCCTGCCCAGCTGGCAACTCCCCACCTCTGCCTTCCAGGCCACACCACCCTGAGGTTCCCATGGGGACAGAGCTCACTCTGCCTCCCCGATTAGCAACCTGGGGGAGGGATCCCATTTAGACAACGGAGCCAATTAGACTCCTGAATGTGGAGAGTCAGGAACAGGGAGGAGCTGACCCTCCCACAAGGACACGGGGCAGGTTGGCAGTTATGTCCTGGCCTGAGGCATCCCCCCAGGAAGGGAGACTGTTGGTGCTGCAGGTCAGAGAGCTGCCAGGTGACAGCCATTATCATCGTCAAGTTCACGAAGCATTATTTCCTTACTGCTCGCCGACCCCCAGCTCTCGTGAAAGTTGTGGGTCATGGAGATCTTGTAACATCACATTTTATCTTAGAATAAAATCACTCAAGTGCATCTTAATCGCCCTGGCCGTGCTGTAGAGTTAGAGAAACGGAACTTGGGCCCTGTATCCACGTAACCCACGGGGCCTACCAGAGCCCGCCAGCAGGCTCAGAGGCAGACGAGGGAGGAAGCATTAACCCACGGAGACCAGCCAGGGTTTCTCACCTTGTGAAGATATGCCATGTACGCTCTATCCCTAGCGAATGCACCGTACTCATTCTCCACCTGCACGGCAATGACGGGCCTCCCCGGCGGTACTGAGGGGGCAGAGAAAGGGGAAGTGAGGCTGCGGGTGGAAAACCTGGGGTCTCTGGGGGCTGGGAACCCCAACTCCTAGCTGTGTTCTCACCTGGAGGCACGATCTCTCCTCTCCCATCTGATGGGCAGTTACCCGCAGGCCCTTGGGCGGCATAAGAAGTCCCAGTACCCTAGTCTTTGTAACCACACCCACCGTGTTTCCGCTCCTTCTCACACTAATCAGCAACTTCAATAGGAGAGCTCATACCCACAAACTCACTTGCTAACACACTCACCCCATCCACTCGCTCTTCCTCTCTAAAATCAATAAAAATATATATGTATCTAAAAGAATGTCAGGTTTTGAATACATTCAAGTAATGAAAGGAAAATGGCCAGTGACAAGTGTATATTTTCGTATAAAAAAGTATACAGTGGATAGAGCGTTGACCTGCAGACTGAAGGGTCCTAGGTTTGATTCCGGTCAAGGGCACATGCCCGGGTTGTGGGCTCCATCCTGAGTAGGGAGCGTGCAGGAGGCAGCCGATCAGTGATTCTCTCTCATCATTGATGTTTCTATCTCTCCCTCTCTCTCCCCTCTCCCTACCTCTCTGAAATCAATAAATAAATATATATATATATATTTTAAAGAATACATGCACACGATACGCGTAAGTGTGTGTATAAATAATTTGTTTCCATGTGAGTAGGAAATCTATGGAAAGACACACAAAATTATGGTGAAATTGGTTGTCTCCTGAAAAGGTAACCATCGCTTTGGGAGAGGAGAGGAGGGGAGACTCTTATGGACCATAATCTCCTTTGTACCCTTTCCGCCATGTGTGTGAAGTGACTGTTTAAAACCACTAAGATCACTCAGGAATAGAAACAAGCAGCAGAAAGAGCAGTGAGCCTAGAGAACATCAAGTACATCCAAAGTCGCCATCGTACACCCACGCTCTCTGCTCTCTGTCAGGTCCTGGCCGGGGTGGTGCGTGTCCTGCCAGAAGCCCTGGGGGCGAAGGCTGAGCTTAAGATGAGGGTCTAGAGTGGGAGAACGTCAGCTTCAGCCCTCAGAGCCTCGGCCCGGCCTGCTCTGTGGATATGTAGAACCAGCTGTTTTCCTGAAGCGAATGTCGGAAGGAAGGAAATGTGAGAAGGCGGTTTTACCTGGAGAGGAACCACTCTGGCCATCAGATGATCAAAATATCGATCCACCACTTGGACAAAGCCCTTGTCGGCTGTCCTCAGTCTCAGCTCCGGATCCTGCAGTAACCAGCTGGGGGCGAAAGGACACAAGCTCAGTGCCTGAGACACGAAGGCAGGAGGTTGGGGGGAGGGGGGCGGACCAGGCCCTGCAGGTCTGCCAGCTCCTTCCAGAGCTCCCTCCAGCCCAGCTTCACGTCTTCTGCTCTCCTGGAGCCCTCAAGGGACCCGAAGATGCTCTCTGGACCATCCTACGGAGCTGTCTGACGGGCATGTGTTGGGGTGACAGTTCCCAGCTTAGGAGGCCTGGCAGCTCCATCAGGGCCCACACACCCACATCTTAGTGAGGGGCTCTTTAACCTTTTAATTGACTGCTCGCCTCCATTCCTTTTCAGTTCATTCGAAACCTTTATCTGGCCCTAGCTGGTTTTGCTCAGTGGTTAGGGTGTTGGCCCATAGACTGAAGGGTCAAGGGTTCCATTCTGGTCATGGGCACGTATCTCAGTTGCACGCTTGATCCTTGGGCCTGGTCAGGGTATGTGCAAGAGGCAACCAATCCATGTGTCTCTCTCACATCCATGCTTCTCTCTCTGTGTGTGTGTCTCTATCCTTCCCTTCTACTCTCTAAAAAGCAATGGAAAAAATATCCTCAGGTGAGGATTAGCCAAAAAAAACACAGCTTTTTCTGGAGCCCTGGCCGGTGATTCAGTTGGTTGGAGCATCACCCTGCACACCAAAATGTTATGGGTTTGATCTCTCATTGGGGCGCCTATACTCAGGGCACTGGGGCACATATGAGGGCACGTATGATGCTTCTTTCACATCAATGTTTCTCTCTCTCCCCCCCGCCTTCCTCTCTCTTTCTCTCTGTCTCTTTCTTCCCCTTCCTCTCTCTTTCTCTCTCTCTAAAAATCGATAAAAAACATACCTTCAGATGAAGGTTAAAAAATAGTCAAAATAAAACACCTTGCCCTAACTGGTTTGGCTCAGTGGGTAAAGCCTCGGCCTGCGGACTCAGGGGTCCCGGGTTCGATTCTAGTCAAGGGCATATTCCTTGGTTGCGGGCACATCCCCAGTAGGGAGTGTGCAGGAGGCAGCTGATCGATGTTTCTCTCTCATTGATGTTTCTAATTCTCTATCCCTCTCCCTTCCTCTCTGTAAAAAATCAATAAAATATATTTTAAAAAAATAATAATAAAATAAATAAAACATCTTTTCCTGGAGCCCAGTGTGTGTACCTGAGGCACAGGGTTCCATCTGAGACCTGAGGCTCAGAGTGCCGAGGATGCCTCCCCAGTGCCCAGGTCGCCTGTGCGGGGCGGGCCGGGGCAGGCCTGCGGCTGAGCAGCGCAGGACATCCCTGCTTTGCTAAAACAGCCCTTCCTTCACGGTCGGGCCTCTGCTGCTCCTGAGCTGGATGGGAGAACACGCTCATCCTGGAGGAGACAGGGCCTTTACTGAGCAATGGGAGGAAAGTGCCCACCTGGAGCCGAGCCGCAGGCTGCACACACCTGGCAGCTGCGGAGTGAACAGGAGCGAGTGCCTGGGTGCTCAGCCTGCACTCGGCTGTCTGCACCGAAGGCTGGCAGCACAGAGGAGAGAAGGCAAAGAAAAATGAGTGGGAACAGAGGAGAGCTGAGGTCCCTCGGCTCAGTGGAGAACATGGTCTTCTATTAACAAAACTAGGGGCCTGGTGCACAAAATTCGTGTACGGGGGAGGGTG
>PVJC01025650.1:0-24584 GCA_004026665.1 Murina feae | reverse complement strand
CAACATGCAGGGGAGGGCAAGAGTCTGAGAGATCAACATAGAGGGGGTGCCTGCTCCAAGCCTCCACAGTGTGCCTGGGGGCAGGCCCCCAGCAGGTAGACACACACAGGAGGACTGCTCCGAGCCTCAGATGCAGCTGGGGGCAGATCCCCAGTGGCCACACACACACACGCACACACACACACACACACAAAAGGCGCCTGGCAGACTGGGGCCATCATAGGACATCCACTGAGGGATCCTAAACTATGAGAGGGCACAGGCCGGGCTGAGGGACTCCTTCCACCCCGAGTGCACAAATTTTTGTGCACCGGGCCCCTAGTTTAAGAATAAAAAGGTGCCCAGGATTCTGAGAACCACCAGGCTCCAGTTGATGATGTTCTAGGCCTCATGATGACCTGAAGGCATAGGGCCCCTGTGTTGATTTCCTTTCCCAGCTCCAAGCTCGCTTCCCCATGGCCTACAGGAAAACAACAGCAGGGATGTGGTAGGCCTGACTTGGCAGTCCCGAAGGTGTACAAAAGGATCCTGGCTTTTGGCAAGAGCAAAAGGAAGTTCAAAGCGGCCTCAGTCCCATCCAAACCAGAATAGAGTTGTCACTGGTGCTAATGACAGCCTGCTGTGGGGAGGGCTGCCCTCCTTCAGACTCCCTGGAAGTGGCACTCGGGTTTATGATCAGCTCTGTCTGTGACACTGGGAGGTCATTCTGTGAAGCTAACTCACTCGCACTGGGATCATGGCGCAGCCTTGCAAAGCGAATGGGCTGAGCTGATTAACCCTGAGGGTACAAAGTGGAGTGGTTCCGTGCATGTCTGCAAGGCTGGGCAGAGGAAAGAGAAGGAAAATTTTCCTGGGCTATGGCTGAGTCAAGGAGCTCAGCTCCCAGGTGGACTGTCCCCGAGGCCTCACACCCCCGGAAACTGACCCACAATGCAGCCAAGGTAAGAGCCTCGTTCCTGCACCAGGTGGCATCTCGTTCAGTTTGAGAAAACTTTGCTCCTTGACTATCCAGGCCCAGCCTCCCTCCCCATCCCTAACACACACACACACACACACACACACACACACACACGCGCGCGCGCACGCACACACACACAGTTGTTGAGAAGAACCTAGAAGATAGAAATGTCTGGTTACATCTTTTTCACAACCCTTGGAACTCAGGGAAGGCCTCAGGACATGTGCTGTCTGTATGTCTGGTTTTTTTCTGCACTGGTCTTCATGGAAACCTTCTTCCCTTACTTTTAAAAAATAAAAGCTGCTCCTTCCTGTAACTTTTTTAAATTGGCCAAACAGGTCAGTAAAATATAAGCAATCCCACTAATGATGACTGGATTTATGTAATATTGTTCTTCATCAGTATTCAAACAGTCACACATTGTGTTCATCCCACCAGTAGGACTAGGCATTGCCATTGCTGTTTACTCACAGAGACAAGTCCAGAGGCATTGGGACTTGCCCAACAGCATCCAGGTAGGTAAGTGACAGACAGCATATTTGTCTCTATTCTGTCTCTTTTCAGTGGAATGGTGAGTCTACTTTTTAAACCAAACCCTGGCTATATTCTCCGCCACGTACTCTGGCAGGCGACCTGGTGAGAGAGTGAAATTTTAGAAGCTGGAACTCTCCTGGAAAATGTAGAAAGAAACCGTCAGAGTCCAGTACAATCTTATTACTTATCCCTGTTTACGTCCATCCCTGGCCATCGAATCCAGTTTAACAAACACTGATAAACGATGTTCCCTGCGCCCAACACTGGGTGACATGTCAGGGTGTGTGGCACTCGAGGAGTGCCGGTGGCGTGCACAGGCTGGGGAGGAAGTCATGTGTGAGAACACTCTCCACAGCAAGTGAGCTCCACATTTTGGCTTAGCAGCGGGTGGGGACTGGGACTTGAGGAGAGCTGCTCAGTTCCCCACCATGCCCCACGCAGGTCTGTGCTCAGAGCACAGACTAGGAACTAGACCATCTGGACTTGATTCCTGATCTCACCATCTATTAGCCCTGGGGGAATTCCATTAACCCCCTTGACCTCAGTGTTCTGACATGTAAAATGGGAAAAATGAGAATACCTACTTCATAGAGTTGTCTGAATATTTAAATGAGGTAATAGCTGAGAGGCCTTTGCTGCGCACAATAAAGGCTCAGTAAATACTAACTATTGTAATGACTGTGTGCCTGGCTCCAGGGGACATGCTGGGAATGCAGATAAGAGGAGCCCTACTCTGAGTTTGGTGAGGACATTGTGAGTTAGTTGTGTCAGCTGATGACCTGCAGGTTGATAATGCTCTGGATCTGCTAAGTCTGTGAGATTTGGAGGGAGGGTCCTGGGAAGCCTGTTGGGAGAAGTTTCACAGCAGACATGTGTGGAGGGAGGTGGCATAGGATGGTGAGAAGAGCTGCATGAATTTTATTTTGAATCCCAACTCTATCCTCTGCCAATTCCATAGCATAACTATCTTAGTCGCTAGGGCTATCATAACAAAATATATATCCTGAGTCACAAGAACAAAAAATGTACCTTTTCTAAGTTCTAGAGGCTAGAAGACCCAAATCAAAGGATCAGCAGGTCAGTGTCTTCTAGGCCACTCTCGTGGGCCTGCAGACGGTATCTTGCTGTGTGTCCTCATGGGACCTCTCCTGCTCACACCGACCCGGGTGACTCCCTGTGTGTCTGAATTTCTTCTTATGAGGACACCAGTCAGATTGGATTAGGGCTCACCCTGATGACCTCAGTTCAACTTAATCATTTCTATAAAGGCTTTATGTCCAAATCCAGTCAGATTCTGAGACAGTAGGCTTCAACAAATGAACATTTGAAGCCTTGCTGAACTTTATTTCCTTCTCTATAGATTGGAAACCATATTTAATAAGGAAAACTCTTATCCTATATAATAAAGAGGTGATATACAAATGGATCCTCACACTGTAATGTCCATCACAAGATGGCAGTGCACACAGTGGGGGCAGGGCTGGCAGCTGCTCCGTGTGGCTTCTGCCAGGGTTCCTGAAGCTCCGTGGGGACACGGGGGGCATGGTGGCTGCGCCATGTAGCTTCTGCCAGGGTTTCTGTGGCTCTGCACACACACTGTGGGGGCGGGGTGGGGCCCAGCAGCCGCTCTGTGCAGTCTGGAGGCAGGGCATTGGGGCAGCACTTCAGGATTCAGGGCGGTCCCATGGCGTGGGGGTCGGAGTGGGAGGGATCCTGGGTCTCATGGATTTTGCACAATGGGTCACTAGACCTATATAATAAAAGGCCTGCCACTGTAAGCGTAATGACCGGAATGACCAGAGACCAGAACCACCACGGCCTCTCGTGGGGCTGGCCCTGCCCCCAAGTAAGTAGTTAGGGGCAAACAGGAAGGCAAACCAGAAGTAGGGGCAATCAGGCAGATGATCCCTCCCTGGGCTGACTCTGCCCCCAAGCAAGCAGTTAGGGGTGATCAAGCAGGCAGGCAGAGTATGTTAGGGGTGACAAGGCAGGCAGACCTGTGGTTAGGGATGATCAGGTAGACAAGCCAGTGGTTAGGGGTGATCAGGTAGGCAAAAGGCCCCTTACAGGGCTGGCCCCACCACCCAGAAAAGAAATAGGGAGGCCCAGGCCACCTGTGGCAACTCTGTGGCATGGTACCCCCAGAGGGAGGCCCAGGCCAGCCAAGCCATCACACCCCACACCTGTCACCTGTAGAGGGAGGCCACCAGTGACAGGGGAGTGGGGAGCAGAACTGCACAGACTGCAAGCAGTGGCAGCCATGGGGGTGGGACCAGCTGCCTGCAGCCGGGGAAGGAAAGCCCCAATAGGTCCTGATCTCAGGCCAGGCGTAGGGACCCTACCTGAGGGGTCCTGGATTGTGAGAGAGTGCAAGCTGGGCTGAGGGACCCCCCCATCCTCCCACCCCCCCCACACACACACCCGAGTGCACAAATTTTCATGCACCAGGCCTCTAGTAATGACTATAAAAGGAACACAAAATGCCTACCCCATTTTCTGGCCCACAGAAGGTGCCCAATGGGCAGTGGTTATCATTGGCACTGCGGGCCAAGTCTCACATGAACATGGGGTCAGTCCCCTGTGCAAGTCACATTCCAGGCCAACACTGAAGAACTGGCCCCCAGCTACTCCACAAACTTCCCGAGAGATCAAAGGAGCCCTCAGTGCTTCTACTGTTTGCTTCTGGCAGATGAGTCCATCATCAGATAAGTCATATTGAAGGCACGCTCAGCCCTGCAGATACTGTGTTATCTCTTTCTAGTTATTCCAGAATCTGTTCATTCTTTGTTAAATGAGTGCAGTGAGAATGCCCATCTCCTGCACCTCAGCAGAGAACCAACATGCAGCAGATATACCCAAAGTATATTCTCTACCCAAAGCAGCCTCTGGGTACCTGTGTCCCGGAAAATATGGAGAACATTATAATGTATATGTAGACATAAAATATACTGAATGTGAGAGAGAGAGAGAGAGAGAGAGAGAGAGAGAGAGAGAGAGAGGTATAGGTATATACAAGTATTGTTTTGAAAAATCTCAGGCTTATAGAGGAGATGCATGTGCAGTATGGCACAAAGAATTTTGTACTTTATTGTTCCAAACCCTTTGAGAGTAAGCTGCCAAAATCATGTCTCATCTTATCTAAATACGGTAGTGTGCATTTCCAATGGACAAGGTTATTTTCCTACACAACCACAAACTTGGGAAGTTAACATTGATACATTAGTACTATGCAATTCTCGGCCCCAGTGTGTTTTCAGTGGTTATTGAACCCTCAGACCAAGTCAAGTTTTTGCCAGTTGTCCCAATATTGAAGGATATTTCCTTCACAACAAGTGAGTATTTCAGAATTAGGCATTTAGTTGTGCGTTTAGTTGTCACACCTCCTCGGTCTGCTCCAGGATGGTACATTTCCTTGGTATTTCCTTCACTCTCATAACCTTGACTCTAAAAATAGAGTTCAGGTATTCTGTCGAATGTTTCTCAATTTGGGTTTGTCTGAGTTTCCTCATGCTTAGATGCAAGTTACACAAGTTTGGCAAGAATAGCACAGAAATGGTGCTGTGTTCTCCTCATTGCAATCTATCGGGTGGTAAAAGATTTTAAATTTCACTGAGCTCACTTGATTAAGATGGTGTTAACCAAGGTCTCCACTGTAAATTACTCTTCTTCCTTTTTAATTAATAAGTGTTCTGTAGAGAAGTACATTAAAAGTACACAAATCTAACCACAAGTTCAATGTGCCCTTTGGAAATCTTCCCCTCATCCTCTAAATACTTCTTATTACAACAAGATGTTATAGCCTTTACATCAACTATTACCCTAAGGAGTTCTATTTCCTTTTAGTGGAGAATTATTTAGAATCAAAAATCTGCCCTGACTGGTTTGGCTCAGTGGCTAGAGCATCGGCCTGTGGACTGAAGGGTCCCAGGATCAATTCCGGTCAAGGCATGTGCCTTGGTTGCGGGCACATCCCCAGTGGGAGGTGTGCAGGAGGCACCTGATCGATGTTTCTCTCATCAATGTTTCTAACTCTGTGTCCCTCTCCCTTCCTCTCTGTAAAAAATCCATAAAATATATATTTTTTAAAAATCTGACCCCAGAGTGTGCTCATTGCTAATTGGGGTATCCCTGTTTTCTGCCTCAGTGGAAGAATTAGGGCCTGTGTGTGTGTCTACATCTATATTTCTAGATTGATCTATATGTATTTGAAAACATAAATTCACACATTCATATGGGTACTTCCAATTCCAATTCAACACCACTGGGTCTGTTCTAGCTTTCTCCCTTTCCATACCTGAGAGGCCTTCACAACACTAATGGGGCCTCGCTCCCATTACATATATATATAAAGGCTAATGTCCCCTCAGGAGTTCGACCAGGAGACCAGGAGTTCAATTGCTTGCTATGATGTGCGCTGACCACCAAGGGGCAGTTCGGAATGAAGGAAGGCCCCTACCGACCCTGATCGCCTGCCAGGCCTACAGATCCTACCTGAGCATGAATTTCATGCACCGGGCCTCTAGTCCTTACAGATTTGCTTGTTTTATCCATCCTCTGAATGTAACCGACTGCAGTCACGACTGCCTCATCACACAGGTGACCTCCTCATCACACTTGGATCCTGGCACTCCAGGCTGTCCCCCAGAGGAACCCCTTCCTCTGCCCACCCAGGCCTGGCTGGGCCATCCTTTTCGGTTGCCAACCTAGTCACTCTGTCTGGGCCACCATACCGTCCCCAACCCCCACCCACATCAGTGACTGCCTTACTCGGCCCCACATAGTGTCATTAAGGACTGAATTATTTAGGAACAGAAGGGAAGAGGAAGAAGTTTATTCAATCATGACATTTTCTTAAAACTCAAAAGTCACTGGGATCCATGATAACATCTGTGCACACACATGTGTTGTCACTGTCTTTGATTTGTGGGGAGCAGAACAGTCTGCTCCGTTCAGTTAGGGCACAGGTTCCCAGCTCAGACCTAAGGGAGTGGGGTTCATACCACTGATTCTGTTCCATTCAGCACTGCTCTGATCTGTCTGGGCTGGGCTGCTCACTGTCTGCTCAGGGTGCCAACAACATTTCCAGATGAAACTAGTATCTCGGCACTCCTCTTACTACTCTAAGTCCTAAGCGAGGTTCCCCCTCATTTATGTACTCAAAGCCAGATACTAAGCACTTTCTGGGTACCAGGTACCTGGCTAGGTTGTGACATAGAGATTTAAAACCTTGTTCTCCACCCTCAAGGAACTCTCAGGCTGCTGTGGGAAGCAGACAAGAGGACATACAATTCCGTGCAGGAAAGTGCAAGAGTCACTGTCTCGACCGCCTGCCTTGGGAAGATGCCTAACCCAGATGGCACAGGCAGAGAGGAGAGAGATGCCCGAGGGGATCCCGAGTGGGTGGATGAGCAAGGTCATGAAGGGCTGGAAGGGAGGCAAAGGGAGTGGTGTATGTGAAGTGCCAAAGGTAAAGAGAGGGACTGGCAAGACAGGTACAGGCTGGTTGAGGTGGGTCACTTGCAGGCCAGGCCAATAGGGCTGGAACCTAGACTTCAGAACAAGGGTCTCTTGAGCCACATTTTTTGGGTTCAAATCCTGGCTCTGCCACTCATTAGCTGTGTGATCTTAGGCAAGTTACTGCTCTTGGCTATAAAACTGGATATTTATAATAGTACTTGCCTCATGGTATTGATATGATTAAATTTGTTCTTTTCCAAGTACACAGAATGTGCATATAAAAAGCACATAATAAACATTAGGGGAGATTATTATTTCCCAATAGGTGGCTCAAAAGGGATTAAAGCACTGGCAAAGCAGAGACACTAAAAAGTCATTAATGAGAAGGAAAATTTAGCCCTGACTGGTTTGGCTCAGTGGCTAGAGCATCGGCCTGCAGACTGAGGGGTCCCAGGTTTGAGTCTGGTCAAGGGCATGTACCTTGGCTGCGAGAACATCCCCAGTGGGGAGTGTGCAGGAGGCAGCTGATTGATGTTTCTCTCTCATAGATGTTTCTAATTCTCTATCACTCTCCCTTCCTCTCTGTAAAAAATCAATAAAATATATTTTTTTAAAAAGGGAAATTTAAAGGAATAGATTTGAGCAATTCAAACGTAACGCTATCTCATCACTAGAAAAAAGTTGTGACTGTGTGAGATAACAAATGTTAATTAGACATATTGTGGTGATCATTTTGCAATATATATGAATACCGCACCAGTGTTCTATACACCTGAAACTAATATAATGTTATATGTAAATTATGTCTCAATTTAGAAAAAACATTGAAGTCATCATCTTGAGAAAGACCAGAATTTGCTGCATTTAAGTAAGCTTATTTTGTGGCTTACTATTGTTTTTCTTTTGACATACTTTGGCGAGGGGCGGGGGCAGGGGGCGGGGGGCGGGGGAGGCCACCATAACCTTGTCACTGTTTTGGCCTTTAAAGGTCCCCATGTTATAGAAGAGATATGCTATAGAGAACGCCTCTATTCTGCTGGTTTCCCATTCACTGAGACCCATAGGAGTAGCTGTTGTATCCACTCATTGAGTTCTAGGCCAATAGTAATTGTCATGATTGTTCTGACAGACCCAGCACCAACCAAGGCTACCCCAAAGCTTGAAGTCTATTATCGTTAAAGCAGTTCTGCACCCTGACTGTGGAGGTACAGGGTGGAAGGGTAGAAAATGGGGAATCCCTGAGATGGTCCTAGAAGTCTATTTGAAACAGGAAGAGTTGGCAGCCTTTCAGCAGTGGCATCCCAGCATGTCATTGGAGCTGTGAGGTAGTCTTCCTTACCCACAGTCCATGTGCCCAGAGAGTCAAGGGCACCAAAAATAGAAGCTCAGAAATGCCGGTGATGCATCAAAACTAAAAAAGTCTGTGCACCATACAGTGAACACTGTGAGAGTAGCCTGTAGAATGGGAGGTGACATTTGCAAACTATAATCTGCTAAGGTCTTAATATCCAGAATATATAAAGAACTCCTGCAACTCAATGATTTAAAAAACACATTTAAAAATGAGCAAAATAAACATTTCTCCAACGAAGATGTACAAGTGGCAATAAACACAGTAGATTATTCAGCCTTAAAAAAGGAATGAAATTCTGGCATGCTACACTATGGAGGAGCCTTGAGGATATGATGCCAAGTGAAATAAGCCAGTCACAAAGGCAAATCCTGGGTGATTCTACTTATATCAGAAGTCAAAGTCATAGAGGCTGAAGGTAGACTAGAGGTTGCCAGGGACTGGAGGAGGAAGGGATGGGGAGTTTTGCGGAATGCTAGAGGCTCCGTTTTACTAGATGAAGAGTTCAGGAGATGGATGGTAGCGATAGTTGCACAACAGTGTCAATGTACTTCACGCCTTTGAACTGTACACTTAAAATGGTTAAAATGGTAAAATTTTGTCACATGTATTTCTACCACAATTAAAAACAGTAACTAAAAAACATCACACTGGCCTGTGTGGCTCAGTTGGCTGGAACATCAACCCATGCACCAAAAGGTTTTGGGTTGGATTTCCAGTCAGGACACATACCCAGGTTGTAGGTTGGATTCCTCACATTCCCTGCCCCCTTTCAGGGCATGTGCAGGAGGCAGCTGATCAATTTTTTTCTCTCACATTGATGTTTCTCCCTCTCCCTCTCCCTCTCTCTCTCCTTTCCTGTCTCTAAAAAAATTCAATAAATTTTATTTTTTTAAATGCCGAGAAAGCCTAGATTTTTTGCTTAATAAGGTGGACCACCGATTCTGGGGGAAATAGGAGAACTATAGATGGGGAAACAATTCTACAGTTTATAGAGAAATTTTTCAATTCTCAACGTTTTCTAGAAATGTTCGAGACCTAAATTTCAATACTTAAATTTTATTGTAAAGCTTTTCTCTGGGAAAATTAACCCATAAGAAACTAAGATTTGGTCAGAACTTGGTCATGTTTGCAAAGACTGGCTGAGATATTCTCTTGCTAAATCACGAAAACCTGCAACTCTAACAGAGATGTAAAGAGACTGGCTCCTAAAATGGTAAGCTGGACATCATACTGAAGATACAGGCATGAAAGAGACACCATGCAATATGTTGGCTTACTCATTTGTGTGTGCTACTAATACATGTTAAGCCTCAGGTTTTTGAACCAAAGGTGGCATGTGAGAGGATTCTAAGAGCCACCCCCACCGGTCATCCCCTTCTGCATTGAAAAGTGGAGAAACAGAGCCAGCCTGAGGCTGAATCTGAATTTAAGGTCGAAGCCTGTGCCAGGTGAAGGATCCACCTAACTTGGACTCTGGGACAGGGAGAGGAAATGTAGCAAGAAGGGCTTTTCCTCTCTCTTTCCTGCACCTGACCCGTGGCAGCTCCGACTGTGGTGGGGTGGGAGGGGGGGGCGGGTAGGAGGGTCTGCCCTTCACAACTTCCTCCACCCACAAGTTCACTTCATCTCCTTGGGGGCCTGACTTTACTCCTATGTAAAATGGGAACGATAATAAAATACTATTGGGCAGCAGCACTTCGTAAACCATAAAGCAGACATGGGATTGTACTTATGTGTATACTGCTTCATTCTGCAGAGAGACTGCATGGCTACAACTGGAGAATAGAACACTGGTCACACACCAACATGGCCTGGTTCTAGCCATATTGTGTGTGTGTATATATATATATATATATATATACACACATACACACATACTAGGGGCCCAGTGCACAAAAAATTTGTGCACTCGGGGAGTCCCTCAGCCCAGCCTGTGACCTCTCGTAGTCTGGGACCCCCTTGGGGGATGTCCACTTGCTGGCATGCCTGGCCAGCCTGGGTGAGGGACTGATGACGGTTGGCAGGCTAGCCAAGCCCCCCAGTGGGAACCCTCACCCCATGGGGGTGTGGCCAGCCTGGGTGAGGGGCTGAGAGGGCCGTTTTCAGGCTGCCCACAGCTCCCACTGACCCAACATTCCAGCGAGGCTGGCTGGAATCAGGTTTCTGGGGTTTATTTATCTTCTATAATTGAAAGTTTGTTGCCTTGAGCAGAGGCCTAGTCAGGCAACAAAACCTCCTGTTTGCTTCAGCTCCATAGCTTCTATAATTGAAACATTGTTGCCTTGAGCAGAGGCTCAGCTGGCCTAGGCAGGCAGTTCAACTCCATCACTGGTGCAACGGAAGCCTCCTGTTTGCTCTAGCTCCATGGCTGTCAACTGCCATCTTGGCTGGGTTAATTTGCATACAGCTGCTCTGATTGGCTGGTGGGTATGGCTTGGCTGGTGGGCGTGGCTTAGGTGTCTTGGAGCAATGGTTAATTTGCATATTACTCTTTTATTAGATAAGATATATGTATGCCACTAACATCTAGAAATTGGGAGATTTCATATAGAAATCCAAATTTCAAATTCTGTTAAAACATAGGAAAACCTGGCCACACTGGTCCCACACTCATCACCAAGTCACTCACTCAGTAGATGTGGACTGGGTGATAGTTCTGTGCCAGACACTGTTCTGGCTATGGGGGACATAGCAGAAGTAAGAGAGACTATCATCAAGTAAACAAGTAAATAAGATCATCACAGAAAGTGATAAATGCTATGAATAAAGCAGGGTTAGGGGTAGGTTGACAATGGGTTGAGGGGATGATGCTGTTTTAGTACAGTGGCCTGGACAGACCTCTGTCAGTTTGCCACAGTCCACGCCACACCCTGTTACACCACTCACTTTAGTCATTTACTGCTACCTGGAAAATGTGAGCTCTGCAATAAGATGATCGGAAATAGGACCCACAAATTTAAATTAGGAACAGGGGAAATAGAAACCAGAACAGGATGACCAAACCCGAGGAAATAAGACCAAATGTGGCTGCATACGAGCCTTTGTGATTGGCACAGTTGGTGTCAAATTAACTCCGAGCTTCCTGGCAATGAGAGCAAAGCGGGGATGTGCCCATGGCATCGTTCTCATTTTCAGAAAGGGAGAAATGAAGCCATTCCCATCTTGGTGCAAAGCTTCCCTCGCCTGTTCTTGGAGAAGGAGTTGACCCTGCCAGGCTTCCTGAAGGAAACTCTGAGGAATACAGTGATCAGTATCCTCACCAACACATGCAGAGGAGTGTGGCATTCCCCACTCTCTCAGTCATTCCTGCAAAATGCCTTTACTGAGACACCAACATGAGCACCGGAGATGCAAACATGCCTGTTGGTTTCTGTTGTTTTCGGGCGTCAGTCTACAGATAAAAGACAAGAGCATAGCTCCCCTGAACTAAACTTAGAGAGGCTGTTACATGACAAGTCAAGGCAATGCAATGCTGACCCCCTTGCTCCTGCTGCTCTCGATTCACAGAAAATTTAGAAGAACGGGACAGAATGCCTGTCGCTCAAACTATCTCCCTTCCATACATCTATCTTCTCTCCCTCCGGCAGAGAGAAAGTGGAGAGTAGAATTAACAGTCCTTTGTCACGTTCTTTAGTAACAGCCTCTCCTCTTACTAAAAGGCAACTTCTGTGGCCCTTGAACTTTTTGATTTCAGTAATTAAATCTCCCTCTTTTTGGAATAGCTCAGTGGGGAGACAGACCCGGTTATGCATCCCAACTTCTTAATGCTGAGAAGGGCCCACCTGAGGGAAGAAAATTCCTAAGCCTATTCATTCACACACCCCACTCTCCCCCCAAAAGGACTCTGCCACACTCCTGGGCCGGTGACAAAAGGTCAGGAAATCAAGCCTGTCTTCTAGAATATTCCTCGGGAGCTCTTTCATGGCTCCAGTGTCCAAAGCCTCATGCGAGTTCCCTTGCCAAAAGAGCCCAAGGGATTCTTCGTTTGCGTCAGCCCATTGTGTATGCCCAGGAGCAGAGCATGTCTATGCCTTTAAATGTGTCTCCTATCCCACAAGGAACCACACAGACAGAAATACAGGTAAGCCAAATTTCTGTTCTTATTTTTTGGCCAGGATGCTGCCTGGCTGAGCCCTTATCACCTGGATTATCTTTCAGCTCCCTGGCAAGGTCAAGGGGCTCACTCTCCGGCAGTTGGCAAGAGGCCAGGCATTGTCTGAGGGCCAGGGCCCAAGCCTTGCTTTTCCCTCACTCTTTTGAAAGTGGAGAAGAGCAATTTGCCTGCACTGGTTGTAACCCTTACCCAGACTTCCTCCACTCTGTGACCACACCCCTCTGTTACTCTGAATATCCCATTCGCAAGCCTCACAGAACTGGTTCTCTGGGTTTACAACAGTGACCTTCCAGAAACTCCCTGAGCTCCCCCAGGCACAGCGTTGCAGTCTCTGCTTGTTCATCTGGCAGGAAGATCTTTCTTGTGCTGGAGTTACCTCCCCCACCTGAGACGTCATCCCAGTTGCTTGACATGAAATCAAGCTCAGTGCTGGAATGGAAATCCCAAGGACTTGCTATGAGAGACCCAGTTAGTGCTGTATATTTTCTGACAAACTTCATGGTGTAAGTTTCTTATCATGGACCATAAACAAATTATAGACATTCCAGAGACCCGATGCATGAAGATTCGTGCAAGAACAGGCCTTTTTCCCCTGATTGCCAGCACCGGTATCCCTCCAGCATCCAGGAACTAGGCCTTTGCTTTGGCTGCCGCCTCCAGCCTTCACTCTGGGTCGGCCGTTGCCATCTTTGTTGCGTTAATTTGCATATTCCCTCGTTATTGGGTGTGGGCACTTCCATCTTTGTCTCAAAGTGATAGTCAATTTGCATATTCCATCTTTATTCAATAGGATATCTCAACATGGGCATCAATACCTCAATATGTGATATATTGTTTTAACTTAAATCACATCTCATTCATAACTTTTATCACTAGCATAAAGTACAACACAGTGAGTTCAGCATACCCACCAGTTTTATTTCTGAGGGGTGAGGTTTAGTGTTAATAATGTTTTCATAGATGAATAAAAATGTGTCAACAACTGGCACTCGGTGGCTAGGAAGCACACCTGGCAAGGTGCTTTGTGTTCAGCAGGTGCTCAATTCATGGAATAATAATAATGATGCTCACTACTGGGTTCTCAGGTGCCAGAAATTGTCAAAGTCTTTACATGGCTTGGTTTATCTTATTTAACTCTCATAAATCTGAAAAGTACTAGGATTATTTCCATTTTCTGCTGTTTCAAAGAGATTAAGTAATTTGCCCAAAGGCACCAAGCAGCAGGACCTGGGTTTGAAACCACGTCTGCCACACTCCACACCTCTCAGCAGGAGGAGGAGGGAAGAGAGAGAAAGGTGAAGGGAGATGATAAACAGCCTTGTGCAGCCAGCTCTTCGCAGCCCTGCAAGCTTGCTGACAACCTCTCTGCATTCCTACTATGGCGCTTGTCTTATTAATGGACAAAGAACTGCTTTTTCAGAATCTAAATCTGTCACCTTCCTGTCCATTCTAGTTGACACGAAACTAAATGATTAAGATCCAGGTTTCCCAGTCTTGCCAACTCTGGCATTTTGGGCTGGTTGACTCTTGGTTGTGAGGGCCGTCTTGTGCACTGTAGGATATTCAGCATCCTTGGCTTCTACCCACTGAGTACCAATAACACCTCCCCAGCTATGACAATCAAAAATGTCCCTAGCCAATACCAGATGTCCCGTTGCACATCTGGAGAACCGCTGCTGTAGATACAACCACAGGTAAAAGGGGATTAAAGTGCCACAGAGGCTCTGATGAAAGTCCCAGAGGGTGATCACTTCTGTGGGAATTCATTAAGGGAAGCACCCCACAGCGTCATTCTGACCTCAAACTAAGTGGAAAAAGCCAAAACACTAACCAGCCTCAGCCTCAGCCCCACAGGCTTGCAGGTGCATGGAGCAGGGTTCCCTGCAAAAAGGCCCAAGGACAGTGATTGGCCTTCTGAGTCACCGTTCTGGCTGGACATTTGTGTGTACCTGGGAAGCGATCATTTCTTCCATAGCCTTCTGTGCACCATGCATTTGACCCCAAGCATAAGCAGTTAAAGAGTAACCAGGGGTATGGAGGCATGTGAGAAGTGCCCGAGCTGGTGCTGGCCTCTCCTGCCCATCACAAGATGGGCAATGGCCACAAGAGCCCCGTGTCCCACATTAAGCCTCAAATCTAAAATCTTGACAACATCTCCAAAGTTATATATATGCTGAATTTTTACATATGATCAAAAGCACAAATTTGTCCAATATACACATGTAAAATATCTCATGATTTTCATGTGACTGTTTCGGAACTTCTTTCATTTGTAATGTCCAAAGAGTCTCAAAAAGTGAACGTGGCCTAGGCCTGTCTTGACTTTGGCATGGCCCTCTGTCATCGCCCTCAGACAGAGGGCAGCGCACAGGGGGCATATCTCCAGGAGATAGAGACCCCGGGCTCCCAAAGCTTCCCCAACATGCTCTGATTAAAGCTGAAAATTCCACAAAAGCTTTCTATGCAGCATCATACATTGTAGGTTAATTCTCTAAATAAAACATATCCCTGGGAGAAGGTATCATGACCTCTCAAAACTCAATCATGAGAAAACAGACAAGCCAGTTTAAGAAATGGATAAAAGATTTGAGCAGTCGTGTTGCCAAAAGATGATCTACAAAAGATAGCAAGTAAGCACATTGGAAAGAGGCTCAACATCATTAGTCACTAGGAAAAAGCAAATTATAACTACAGTGAGATAACATCGCATTTTGAATGGCGAAATCTATAAAGACTCACCATACCAAATGTTGGTAAGATATGTAGGAGCCAGAACTGCTGGTGGGGAAGTAAAATAGTGCAGCCACTTTAAAAACAGTTTGGAATAAAAATAAAACAGTTTGGCAGTGTCTTGAAAAGTTAAATATGCACCTGCAGTATGATCCAGCCTTGTACTCCTAAGTATTTAGCCGAGAGAAATGGAATCTTCTATCCATACAAAGACTTCTATACATATTTCATGGCAGCTGGAAGCAATCCAAATGCCCCTCAACAGGTGAATGAATAAGACAGACTGGGATGTCCAGACAGTGGAATATTATTTAGCAATCAAAAAAAGGAATGAACTGTTGACTCACACAATGTGAATGAATCTCAGAATTATGCTGAGTGAAAAAAAAGCCAGACACCCCCCCCCAAAAAAAATACACGCTGTCTGGTTTCACTTATATAGAATTCTAGAAAATGCAAATAATCTATACTTACAGAATGCAGATCAATGGTTGCCGGGGTTGGGGGGTGGAGCAGGGAGTGAGAAAGGCATTGCAAGGGGCATAGGGAAACTTTGGGGGTGATAAACATGTTCATCATCTTGATTGTGAAGATTTCATGGGTGTGTGGGTAGCAGATACCAGAACCGATGGGATTATACACATTAGAAATGTGCGTTAGGATGGAGCCCTGGGTGCTGTGAGGGGACAGGGTCACAGTCATTAATTAATGAGGTACACCTGGGCAAGCTCTCCATTTCCCTCTCCTGCGCTGAGCACAGAGGTGCAGCCCTCGATCTTCAGTGCTACCTGGATAGTGTTGCTGAAGTGTGAGAAACTCATAAAAAATGCAGCAGCTTATGGGTGGATGGCAGTCCTGCTGTGGCACCTTCTCATGCTACCTGGAGGCGCCCTTTATCTGGGAAAATCCTCTTGGGGCCAGGAGAGATTATATCAAAATGCACTGGATATACCTGCATGGCTAGAAATCCCCCCTTCTTAGTGAGTAAAGGGGTGCCTCCTCTCCAGAAAGAAGAAAGTGGCCATGCAGCTTGGATCCCTTCCAGCATATTCGGGCCAGAAAACTGCAGTGTCTCAGTATTCACTGAGGAAATCAAATGTGCACACACACACAGGCACACACTCGCAGCACCAGAGCCCAGTGGCCTCCGAGGCTGGGAGCTGCAGGTGCAAGCTCCAATTAGAGCAGCCGGCCTTCCAATCCCTCTTCATCCTGAACAAGGGCTAGGCCTCAGCACCCACCCCCCTCCCCAGGGATGGAGGAAGGCCCCGGAAGGAC
Source organism: Murina feae (assembly GCA_004026665.1). Classification (NCBI taxonomy): domain Eukaryota; kingdom Metazoa; phylum Chordata; class Mammalia; order Chiroptera; family Vespertilionidae; genus Murina; species Murina feae. The sequence goes on along the minus strand of PVJC01025650.1, from coordinate 8,159 downwards.
TGCCGACCAGATTGCGGGAAACAAAGCCTGTCCAGAGAAAAGCAGCTCCTGTGAGTCCAACCCGAAACCCTAGCTTCATTTTCCAAACCTCCTGTGAGAATTAGCCAGTGCACCGTTCCATGGGAAATGGGTCCCTGGCCACAAGGAAACAACTCGCTGTCCAAGGCCCTCCGCTTCCTCCATAAATTATTCGTGGGGAGTTTCCTTTTGCAAACCAGCGAGGCACCGTGTTTCTATAGCGGCACAGTCGTGTCAGTTGTTTCCACGATTGACAACAGTTCCCCATGAACGGATGTACTTTTCAGGGTTATGCGTGCAGGGTGGTCGCTCTGTTACTGGTGATTCTTTTATCAGTCATATCACATGAAGACTTAAAACAAAAATACCTCTGACTTTATTTTTAGCAAAGAGACATGTGTTTGCTGTTCTTGCCTCTGCTCTGTGCTCAGCAGAAAAACACTAAGACCACCGACCCATTTCTCCACCCCTCCTCCTACCTTCTCCCTCCTCATGTTTCTTTTATTGACTTATATTTGAAAGAGAAGGCTGGGAAGGTCCAGAAGTTTGTCCCACAGCCAAGAAAGCGCCCAGGAGGAAAGGGCCCCCGCTTTCCCCTCCAGGTGGGCTCTCTGGGCGGCTCTGCTGCCAGCAACCCCTCTTACGGGCTGCTTCCTAGACTGCCTGCTGATCTTTATGGTTTTTAATAACAAAATCTCCGAAGAAGTGCCAACAGTTAGAAATATTAACAAAGGAATTTTAAAAACCTATGTTTCCATCACTCCTATCCTACTGTTTCCTGTTTTTCTCCAGATCTCATCACTGAGGTGTGTGTGTGCGCGTGTGTGCTTGTGTGTGTCCTGATTACTCCTCTGACTTGACTTCTGCACTGGGTTGTCAGTCATGACATATGAATGGCTGGTAAATTAGCAACAGAAGAAATAGTCCTTTTGACATTTGAACATCCAAAACAGTCATTTCTGTCTAGTGAACACTAACTGCTCCTGGGAGATAGTTAGGTTCCTGTGAGCCGCTGGTTACAACAGACTCACCAAGAGATCACAGCCTAGTTTCATGTGTGTTTCTGTTTACAGACACTTTATTTGAAATATATTATTGATTCATTAATATTGAACTCCCAGACAACAGCACTATTGTTCCTGCCTGAAGGAAGCTCATCTAACATGTGTTTTCTCTGTAGGGGGCATCTCAGTCCTCTTATGCTTAGAAATATTGGTCAGCACTTCAGAACCACATTTGAGGCCATTAATTTTTAAATTGACATATAACATTATATTAGTTTCAGGTATACAACACGATGATTCAATATTTGTATATATTGCACAGTGATCACCACAATAAGTCTAGTAAATTTTTTTCTTAGCAACTTTCAAGTATGCAGCAGAGTATTATTAACTACTAGAGGCTCAGTGCATGAAATTTGTGCATGAGGGGGGGTTCCCTCAGCCCAGCCTTTACCCTCTCCAATCCAGGACCCCACAGGGAACATCCCTGGGACCACTAGCTCCTAACTGCTCACCTGCCTGCCTGCCTGATCACCCCTAACCACTCTGCCTGTCTGCCTGATTGCCCCTAATTGCTCTCCCCTGCAGGCCTGATCACCCTTAACTGCTCTCCCCTGCCAGCCTTATCATCCCTAACCACCTCTGCCTCGGATCCTGCAACCATGGCTTTGTCTAGAAGGACTTCCAGAAGGATGTCTGAAAGTTGTATGGTATAATTTGCATATTACCCTTTTATTAGTATAAATAGTCAACATGCTGTATTGGGGGCCATTTAAAATAGTGAAAACTGAGTTGCTAAATCTCAAGCAACTAAAAATGCCAAAAATGTGACAGTAAATAGACCATGCAAAGAACACTTGCTAATAATGTGAGAGCAAATCAAGAAGCCAGAGTGTCATCTTGTTTGACCTCAGCTGGGAATTTGCGTGTCAGGTGACTTATAATTTTCACTGCTCTGCATGTGTCCATGAATGTACATGACATTGATTTAGAGGTTATAAACAAATTTTATTTTTTTAAAAAAATATATTTTATTGATTTTTTTACAGAGAGGAAGAGAGAGAGATAGAGTGCTAGAAACATTGATGAGAGAGAAACATCGATCAGCTGCCTCCTGCACACCTCCTACTGGGGATGTGCCCGCAACCAAGGTACATGCCCTTGACCAGAATCGAACCTGGGACCTTTCAGTCTGCAGGCTGATGCTCTATCCATTGAGCCACACCGATTAGGGCAACAAATTTTAGTAAATAGGCACATTTTCACTATAGAATCCATGAATAATGAGGATTAACTATAGCTGTATTGTATGAATGCCTTATGTTGTGAACATAGGAGGTGGATAGCCATTCCTACTTCCCTTTGAAAACAATTTACTATTTTTTTATTTTAAAAAATGCTACCTGATGGCTGCCACCTATTGATGTAAATAATTTCCTTCAGAAGTGGTGATTTCAGGAATACCTGATGGGAGCCTTCCATCTTGCTTCCAAGGTCATCTCCACAATTGCTGGGTCGGCTGAGTGGGGTCCATTTGAGTTGAAGTCAGAAGGTCTGCATCTGGGTGGTGCTTAGGGCTTCAGTCTCTATCAACAGCCTGACTGTGAACAAGGCAGACAGTTTCTCATCTATAAAAGGGAAGGTCCAGAGTTCATAAGATGCTCATTCTTTCACATTTTAACATACCTGCAATTGCTTGGTCTTTTTTTTTTTTTCCAATTGATGATGTGTCCTGGTTTTATTGTCTACATTCTGTTTTCTTTCCGGGTGGTACATAAAATAAAGGTGCATATTCTATCCTTTGGTATCTCAGAAATGATGAAATGCAGTGATAAGGATACCTACAGTGTGGGAGTGTGAGGTCTGAGCAATGCTACAACTTCCGGGGTTGTTGTGGAAAAGTAAATAACACGAGAAGGATGTGTACAATACAAAGCACTAACAAATGAAGGGATTGTTATCATGACTGGGAGTATTTTCTTGCTCCAGGGCCAGATCAATCTTTTATTTTGAAGTTCCTCAAGAAATTTCATCGAAATTGCACCATGACCCTCGATCACCGTAACTGTATTTTCATGCAACAGTTGGCACAAGCAGATTCATTGAGTGGGTCATAAAATACATTGTCATTGGAAGTAGATTCCAAAAGGAGTTTGAGAACTACTGCTTTGAGGAAAGCAAAACACGCGTTTCTTGGGTGCCAGAGTTGTCGGTTCTTCTTGTCTATGATGTTGCAATCATGAGGTTGCATGTGATCCGATTAGTGGCGTTCTCTTATTTGCATTGAGATTCTTGACCAGAGCAAATTGAATTTCCTCTCATAAAACTGCTTTTGCTTATGTTCTGTCCTCTCAGCATTAAAAGGAAAATGAAACAATTGAGGCAATCGTTCTGTCCTAAGTTATTAATATAACCCAAGATCCTTCTCTGTCATCCAGTTCATCACCTCAGTTGCTCTTTTTTAGGGGGAGAGAGGCTACTTAGAGTCTGTATACAAAAGAAAGCTTATAGTACCTTCACTCCAAATAGATGCTTTCCACTTACAGTCCTTGACCGTGTTTCTTAGTATATGTTTGCTTCTTGACGTGAAGGGGCACTATAAATGCAAGAAATTTCTCTCGAGTCTAAATATGGGCAGTGATGGGAGCAGCTAATTGGGTGTGTAGGGTTGAATGCCTGCTAAGCATTTGCTCCCTGAGAGCAAACTATGGTGGCTGCTGTATCTGCTGTCCTATTGCCAAATTACTATCGAAGTCAATGAATACATGGAAGGTGGTAGAAATCCAGGACTCATCGGGCTGCTTCTATGTGCCATTTTGTTAGGTGCTTGTGTATAATTCTTTTAACCTAAATGTGGGCCTTATCATTTCCACTTTACCATCGTCAAAACCTGACACTCGAAGGTGAAATGATTTATTTAAGGTTGCGGGAGTAAGAAACAGAATCACCCTAACACCTAAGTCCTGCTCAAAGCCCCACTCTTTCTATTCTAAGGGGAAACCAGAGCTAACCAGGTCCCAGAAGTGCTGCTACAATTCTTTGCCATTCACTTTCCTTCTTTGAGGGTATTTCATACCTGGCTACTTGGTTCACATTGTTGCCTTCTTACTCAGTGAGATTGCACCCCATGTTTGCAGCCCCACCAGGACCAGGAAGTGATGTGCATAAGCAGCTGCTAACTTGTCTGAGACAACAGAGTTTTGGTTTTCCTCAAGCAAGGATGCCTCCCTTACACGCCACCCCACCTCTCCCCAGAAAAAGAAAGTAATAGCCTAGCTGGTGTGGCTCAGTGGTTGTGTATCAATTGGTTCGATTCCTGGTCAGGGCACATGCTGAGTTGCAGGCTCCAACCCCGGTGTGAGGTGTGCAGGAGGCAGCCGATCAATGATTCTCTCTCATCATTGAGGTTTCTATCTCTGTCTCCCTATCCCTTCCTCTCTGAAATCAATAAAAATATATTATTTTAAAAAAAGAAAATAATAAATGTGAGGTCTCATTGAGATTCTTCATTGATCTCTGTTCTGAATAGCAGGTATTGTCCTCAAGAGTTATTACTTTTGGAATGCCAGTCAATAAAGATCAGTATCTCCTTTTCTTAAGTGTAGCATTGGAAGACAGATTTTAATTGGCCTACCCAAGGTCACTCAGGAATTAGCGATGGAGCCAGGAATGGGGCCTAGTGTTCTGATTCCCCACTTTGGCTGTATCAGCCCACACTGCTGTTTTATGTACACTTTGTAAATATTTACAGCTTTAAATATCTTCCCAGCTGTAGTTAGAACAAGAAGTACTTTTAAATATATGTATTTGCATGTAAAACAGATGTGAGAAATATAAGCTCGAATTAAAGGGACACAAAACCCAATCCTAAAGTCCTAGGCTAAATCTGGGAGACCCAAGATTTGGTTCTCCCCTGTCCTTTACATTATCTTGGTTGGTCTTTAATGCTCTGGGCAGAGAGTACAACCTGGACTAACAGACATACAAGTCTGTGACCAATGAGCAGTGCACTGATGAAAAGGGTGAGGAAAATGTTCATTGTGTGGCAACTTTCCCAAGCTCAAAGCTTTAAAACATCCTATTATGGGGAAAGTAGCAAATGTCCACTCTAAGATAGCTTATTTCTAATGCATTGGACAGAATATTAATCAAATGATGCCCTATTTCCCAATAGACATCTTTTCTATTAAAGCATATAAAACTTATACCAAAGTATTAGTTCTGTTTCTCTTTATCATAATAGTGAAATAATCTAACCAAATAAAAGAGTAATATGCAAATTGACCCCACTCCATTATGCCTAAGCCACGCCCACCATCCAAGCCACACCCACCAGCCAATCAGAGTGGCTGTATGCAAATTAACCCAGCCAAGATGGCATCCAGCAGCCACAGAACTAGAGCAAACAGGAGGCTTCCATTGTACCAGCGATGGAGGAAACTGACTGCCTTGGCTGGCTGTAGCCTCTGCTCAAGGCAACAAAGTTTCAATTATAGAAGATAAATAAACCCCAGAAACCTGATTCCATTCAGCCTCGCTGGGATGTTGGGTCAATGGGAGCTATGGGCAGCCTGAAAATGGCCCTAGCCCCTCACCCAGGCTGGCCACACCTCCATAGGGTGAGGGTCCCCATTGGGGGGTTTGGCCAGACTGCAAACAGCCATCAGCCCCTCACCCAGGCTGGCCAGGCATGCCAGCATGTGGACATCCCCTGAGGGGTCCCAGACTGCGAGAGGACACACGCTGGGCTGAGGGAACCCCCCCCACGAGTGCACAAATTTTTGTGCACAGGGCCCTTAGTCCTATATAATAAAAGGGTAATATGCAAATTGACCCTAACAGCTCTTGAGGACAACTGAGAATGACTGGTCACTATGACACACACTGACCACCAGGTGGCAGATGCTCAATGCAGGGGCTGCCCCCAAGTGGTCAGTGCACTCCCACAGGGGGAGCTCTGCTCAGCCACAAGCCAGGCTGCCAACTGCCAGCACAGCGGTGTGGTGGGAGCCTCTCCTGCCTCTTCAGCAGCGCTAAGGATGTCTGACTGCAGTTTAGGCCTGCTCCCCGTTGGCAAGTGGACATCCCCCGAGTGCTTCTGGGCTGCCAGAGGAATGTCTGACTGCTAGCTTAGAACCGATCCCCCAGGAAGAGGGCCTAAACCAGCAGGTGAACATTCCCTGAGGGGTCCCAACTGTGAGAGGGCATAGGCCAGGCAGAGGGACCCCCCACACACACACCGAGTGCACAAATTTTGTGTACCGGGCCTCTAGGTGTAATATATTAATACTAAATGGACTCATTCTACTCTAATCACATGTATTCTTTAATATAGGATACTGGAGGAAAAACATCCATCTAAATGGGAAGATGGGTGGTGAGCCTCATCCTAACTTTTTGCTTTCAGAAAGATGGAGAGTGCTACCCTTCTCACTCCTTTTCCAAAATTCTGGGAAATTATCCTTATTGACTTGATGAATCCACCACCTCTTGGACCAATCTCTGGGACCAGAGAGAAATGGACAATGGTTAGTGACCACCCTTCCTGCAGGATGCCAGTGAGCTGACTGGGCAGTGACACCCCATGATTGCAGCCCCATCAGGACCAGGGAGTGGAGAAGGAGTGCCTCAAAAGAAAGGGAGTCCCAATGACAGAGAAAGATAGAAAAATGGTGGGCAGCCTGTTCCACTGGGCTTATGATAATAATAATTTTTATAAAGATGCAGTTCAGCAGTTCATGTTGGGAGCTCTAGGCTAATGTGTGACTTTCAGATTTCCCACCACCTTCAATGTAGAATGTTACCAGGACAGACATGATTCACAATTTCCTCCATGACCTAGTGAGTTGATTTGCAATGGTTTCATAGTGTTATTAACAAGGATATTAGTAACCAAAGACATTGTTCACAATCAGTTTCTGCACAGAGTTCCAGAGCTTCCCAAATAACATCTTATGAATTCTAGGCGGTCCCTTGTGAAGTCGCTGGCACATATTTTGCTATAGAGCCTTTCTGATGATGGAGAAACCGGGCTCTAAGGAGGTTATGCAATCTCCCTAAAGTCCCACAGCCAGTTTGTGGCCGAGCCAATAAACTCTTGTCTTACGTCCTGACTGTGGGGATCAGCTCCCTTCTGCTCCACCATTTGGCCCAGATAAGAAAGATTGATGTTAATGAGGGTTCTTATGTCAAGCACTAGTGTGATTGGTTTTTAATGGCCTTTATTTTCATCTTACAAGGAAAATAGTATATCCTTCCCTGGCTAAACACTATTTCAGAAAAAGCCACAAACTAGGCCCCTGAGGCCTATTTACAAAACTGAAGCCAACATAACTCTGCTGAGCTGGCAAAAACCGATAACCTCACTCCAGCTTCCCTGGCCATGGCCCACTGAGCGAGGATCTGTATTTCTAGGTATGGCCATGCATTTTTCTTAGTTTATCATGGCTGGGGGAAGTGGTAAACATTATAGCAAGCAAGGTGCAGAAAGGGAGATAGTAAAAGGAAGATATAAAAGAAGGAGAAAGAGAATGAGGAGAGACTAGAAAATCACAGTGCATATGGAACCAAGGAGAATAGTAGAGAACCAAGTTCAGAAGGAGGCGGTGTGAAGGTTTCGGGAGGTAAGGGACTGACATTACTGAATTCCTACGATGAGCCCTGGACTTATACATATTAGATGGAGAAGGAAGCTGGATAATCAAATCCAGTAACTTGATGGAGTCATGTGGCTAAGAAGTGATGACGCTGGGGCTTAACCAGATGTATGTACCTCTGACTCCCAAGTTCATATACTTTCTGCCTTCCCCGCCCCATCACCCACGGACTATCTAATCAGTACTTGTTTCAGGGTGGGTTATCTAGAAGCAGAGTCTTCGACAATGGTTCTTGTATGAATGGATTTCTTGAGGAAGTGCTCTCGGAAGAAGGGGAATTAGAGAAGCAGGATAAGGCAGAAGAAAATTCTAAGCGAGCATATAGGCTCAGTTATTCTAGCTGTTTTCTGGTCCAACAGTGAATATGAATTACCCTTCAGAATTCACCCCACTTTGAGGCAAGGGATCAGGCTTTGGTACCCCTGCCAGCCAGTCATTGTCTATGGGCAGTCCCTCTTGGCCAAGGTGGAGAGGGATATGG